>ML778168.1:536409-550922 GCA_009831015.1 Picea engelmannii | reverse complement strand
TTAGGCTCTAAATTAGGAGATTTGTTTTAAGATGGTTAAGATAGCATTTATTGTAAATGGACACTTGTTTATTTAATAAGTGATCCATATCTTGAGTTTGTTAGGACTTTTAGCCTATATATTGCTCATTGCAAGGGTATTGATTTGTTGGATGTAAACTCTTGCAATGTATCTTATGTAATTTCTTTTCCTATTAATAAAATTGTGTGTCTGAGGACACTTCGGCCATTACCTATCTGAAATGATCTTCTTAGGTATCCCATGCAAATGGATAATCTCGCTTACAAACACACGTGCCACATCAGTGACATCGTAAGTGTCTCTAACCGGAATAAAATGAGCACTCTTTGTTAACTTATCAACTATCACAAGAATGGCATTGTGTCTATGAGATGTGAGCGGAAACCCCACAAATAAATCCATATAGATGATTTCGCACTTGGACATAGGAACATCATGTGGTTGTAGGAGGCCTGCCAGGTGATGGTGGTCGGCTTTCACTTGTTGACACTCTAGGCACTTGGTAATGAAATGGACTATATCGCGCTTCATGCCTACCCAGAAGAAGAGCTTCCTCATGTCTGCGTACATCTTCTTCACACCCGGATGCACACAATAAAGTGCTCTATGGGATTCCTTCAGTATGATGCTTCGAATATCCCCATTTTCAGGCATGTACATCCTTCCTTGATATCTTAACAGTCTGTCTTCTTCCAAACTATATCCTTCATACTTTGGATCTAACTGCCTCCCACTTTGGAGGTTTGAAGTAACCTTTAAATACCAACTGTCTCCTTGGATTTGCGTCAACACACTTTCCCTCATATTGACCTTTAAGGGTACTAAGGAGAAGACATGTGGCCTCCTACTCAAGGCATATGTGACCAAATTTTCCTTCCCCTTGATGTACGAAATACCTAAATCGTACTCACTCATAAACTCACTCCATCGCCTTTGCCTGGCATTCAGATCCCTTTGAGTGAAGATATGTTTTAAACTTTGATGGTCCATTTTGAGCTCAAAGTTTCTCCCCACAAGATAGTGCCTCCAAAGTTTCAGAGCTAGCATTACAACTACCAACTCTAAATCATGAGTCGTGTATGGATCTTCATGTTTCTTCAACTTCATTGACGCATAAGATATCACTCGTCCATCTTACATTAGCACGACCCCCAACCCCTGCTTCAAGGCATCCGTGCAGATTGTGAAGTCCTTTTTCATATCTGACACTTATAGAATTGGCGCACTAGTTAGTAACCTCTTAAGCTCAATGAATGCACTATCACATTCTTCTGTCCAGTCATGCCTAACCCCCTTGTGCTACAAAGTGGTGATGGGTTTCACTATTTTTAAGAATCCTTCCACAAATCTCCGATAATAACCTGCTAGCCCCATGAAGCTTCTCACCTCATGGGCATTTTTTGACACTGGCCACTCCATAATGGCCTTTACCTTTTCTGGGTCCATAGAGATTCCTTTGCTGAAAATGATATGACCTAAATAGTGGATCTCTTTCTAGAAGAAGGAACACTTAGACAACTTCTCATACAATTTGTTCTCTCTAAGGAAAACTTCTCATACAATTTGTTCTCTCTAAGGAAGGACAACACTACTCGTAAGTGTTCCTCATGTTCTCTCTCGTTCTTGGAATAGATGAGGATGTCATCTAGAAAGACTTGTACAAAATGGTCTAAGTACTTCCGGAATACGTCGTTGATGAGGCTCATGAATACTGCTGGCACATTGGTCAATCCGAAAGGTACTACAACAAACTCGTAATGTCCAAACCGAGTTCGAAAGGCAGTTTTTGGGATATCGCCTTCCTTAATCCTTAACTGATGATACCCTGATCACAAATCAATATTTGAGAATACCATCGCTCCTTTCATCTGATCGAAGAGGTCATCTATTTACAACATTGGGTACCTATTTTTCACTGTAGCATGGTTCAAGTCCCTGTAATCTATACATAGTCTTAAGGATCCATCCTTCTTCTTTACAAAAATTACTAGTGCACCCCAAGGTGAAACGATGGGCCTTATTAGCCCTAAGTCCAGTAACTCTTTCAACTACATTTGCAACTCACAAAGTTACAGTACTATCATCCGATACAGAGTCCTGGAAATTGGTTCTACACCAGTTTTTATCTCAATAGTAAAATCGATCTCCCTCTTAGGAGGTAATCCTAGTAACTCATTCGAAAAAACATCCTTGAATTATGACAAAACCGGGTATTGATCCAATGAAGGTCCCTTCCTTTCATTCACTGCTTCCACTACATATATTCGACACCCTTGCCTCAAGCATCGCTTAACCTTCATAGTTGAGATAAAGCGTAATGACACTTTTCTCCGTACACCCTGGATCTCCATTGGCCTTCCTTCGTCATCTACACAAAACAACCTTTTTGTGAAACAATCTACCAAATATCGATGAGATTCTAACCAATCCATTCCAATGATTAGGTCGTATGCCCCGAGAGTAGTGGCGTACACCTTTAACCTATTAGTACACACTCCCAAGTCTACTATATGATTATCAACGCTAGGTCCTACCACTTGTTTTTCCCCCGAAGCCATCTCGACTTGTTTAAAGTCATCATGCTCATAGGCTGCCAACCCACTCTTTTCTAATGAAGATGGTGAAATGAAACTATTTTTCGCACCAGAATCAAATAAAATCTTAACATTGATATGATTTAGCGTACCTGATGACTCCACCACCGTGGATTGATGCTCAACCTGGCGATTATTAACTTCTGCGCAAATCTAGTGGATGCTACTTGCTCTTCCCATCGAGGCCTTTCCTTCTCTATGAACAAATCCTGATTGCAACTCTGGGAAGTCACGCTAGTATTGGGGTCCTCCACATCCCCAACAGGTAACATGGGATTGAACCTGTGCACTATTATGTGACTGTCTCTAAAATGAGTTCCTTCCCCTAGAGCCCCTACCCCTACTAGTTGTTCCTTGAGATGGTCGTGGACCTGTATGAGTCATTGGTGATGAACAAGATGATGCACTCGCTGCCATTGAAATCCCTATGGCTACTTTCCTTGGTGTGACTCTGTTACCATATGGAGGTGGCCTTGAGCCCCCTCCCCTGGGAAATGTCCTAGGGGTCTTCCCCACGAATCTAGGACGATGCGGAAAGGAAGGTCTCGTAGCTCTGGTTAAGTTCATGTGTTCCTCCTCATAATGCACATTTTCCATAGCTTCCGCTACTGAAGATAGTTTCCACATCAATACTATAGCCCTTATCTTAGGTTTTATCCCATAGACGAAGCGTTCCCCCTTGTCGCTGATCATTATCCATATATGAAACATACTTAACCAATTCCATAAACCTAATCTCATATTCCTCTACGGTTTTTTTTTCCTGTACTAAGGCATGAAACGCTCCTACCTGCTGCTCCTCATAGTAAGCTGGTAGATATTTCCTTCAAAACCTCTCCTTGAAAAGTTCCCAAGATACAGTGTCTAGGGTAAGATGCAGTTGCCTTTCCAGGTTGCCCCACTAGTTCAAGGCATTGTCTCTTAACTGAAAAATCGTTATCTTCGCCTTTGAGGTGGATGCATAGTCCCTTAAGAAAAAACACCTTGTCATGCCTTCCAACCATGCTTCCACGCGTTCACTGGCACGACCCCCGGAAAACTCTGGAAGTTTGATATTTTGCAGTTCTTGAGTGATGTCTTCGGGTGGTGGTCCTCCCGTTGAATCCATCGAAGCTTCTGGATTACTTGTTCCAGATGGTGGGGGTTCCACTTCAGTCCCTGCTAGTTGTCGCCCCTTTAAAGTATCATTTATGGCCTCCAAAGAGCACAGTATGAGAGCTAGTTTGGGAGATGGTGGAGGCGGCGTTGGTGGTGTTGGCGGTGCCTACGACGATGCTCATCTGCCTCGATTCCCTCAAGTCCTAACCATCCTGTATTATTTAACCTGCATCAACCCAAGTTGTCAGGGTCAGTTCAAGGACGTTTCAAATTTGTGCAACTTAAACTAGAAAACAAGGTTAGACATCGGTTTTTTTTTTCTTTACTTGTTTGTAAATAGACGTTACTCTCTTTAGGGGATTGGCTAGGTTAGGGTTAAGCATCTAAGATTGATTTTATCGCCTAAGAAAACTATTGATCCTCTCACTCAGTAGCTATGCTGGCAATGTACCCCACTCGCTAATTCCTCTAACTTACCTGCCTAGTGCACATGAAGCCCCCTCCCACTTATCTCAGTCTAATTCCATATACTTTCACTAAAAAAATCTAATTAGTCACTTTAATTAGTCGCATCCACTTTCTTTGATGTCATTCCTGAGCTAGACACAACTAGCATCTACCAAACTCCTTTACACTGTCAGTGTGAGGAAAGTAAATTAGAGGAAGTTGTTCCTCCTTCCTTAAGCATCAATTATAAATTTTAATAATTTAAATATAATTAAATATAATTAAAATTTAACTCTAATTATAATTAAACTATAATTTAACTGTAATTATAATTAAATATAATTTAACTCTAATTTAACTCTAATTATATTTAAATTAATTTAAACTATAATTTAAATTAAAACATTAATTTTTAACCAAAATGAATAATTTAAAACATTTATATTTAACCTAAATGAATAAAATAAAAAGAAATGAATAATAAGAAAATAAAACTAAATAAAAAAAAAATACAATTTTTAGCGTGGGCAGTGGGTCCTCACATGAGGCCCATGTGCCCCCTCCTCTCCGACACTCATCCCATAACCCTAAAACCCTACACACCTCCTAACAAACCCTAAACTCCTCAACCCTTCACTCCCTCACTGCCGCCTCTCCATTCTTCTCTCTCCCTCTGCTCTTGGCACTGGTCCTGGTGTATGGCGGTGACGCTTGGGCGTTTAGTGCAAGATAAAATGCCTCTTGCAGGCTCCTCTCTTGGCCATGGCTTGTTTGACTCAGTGCTTGTGCATTTGGGCATTTGGGCATTGGCTTGTATGTTTTTTTTTTTGTTTAGTGCAAGATAAAACGCCTCTTGCAGGCTCCTCTCTTCGTCATGGCTTGTTTGACTTATTGCTTGAGCGTTTGGTGTTGAGCTTTGTGTTATTTGTTGGTGTAGCTACTTGGCTCAACAACTGTGGGATTGGGCACAATAGTTTTATTTTTAATCTATTATATATATATATTGAATCTTTATACACGTTGATCACTCAAACCCTCGTGGAATCTCCTCCTCTTGGCTCAGTGCACATTCGTTGGCTCATGGGCTCCTTCCTTGTGCTTTCGACACTCTGTGTTGTGTTGGGTGCTTTTGTCCATGTATATGATTTTATATGCACTATTTTCTCTAAAAAGAATATCGCAGGCTGTTATATGCAGTGGTTCTTCAATATTTGTTCTAAAAAGATATTGCAGGCTTGTTATACGAAGTGGTTCTTCAATATTTTCTCAAAAAAAAAAAAAATACAAATGGAGTGGTTCTTCTGTATTTTCTCTAAAAAGAAATATTGCAGGTTGTTATTCGCAGTGGTTCTTCTTTTTTTATCTGGATGTTTTGTTTTGCAACTTACATTCATTTTTCTGGCATTGGTTAGAAAATGACCAAATGCTGGAATCGGATAAATGTTGGACAAAATTTCTAAACTTTTACGGTAACTATCGTAAAATAGTCTTGGAAAACAATACTTTTCCAAAACCTTGGAAAAATCATCCTAATCTGAACACATTATGAATGAGATGGATGAATGACAATTTGTTTCCAATAGTGGAAGTACAAAGATTTTGGATCTTTTTGAGCAACAATAGATGCATTATGCATGGTTGTGATTTGTCTTTATATGGACATTGGACACGTAGTGCACTCCATCTTGCCCCCGTGGGCTCCTCCTCCATGTGGCTTTACACTTGGGTGCTAGTTTTTGTTTTTGTTTTTTGTTTATTAATAAAAAAAAATTGCTTTCTGTTTTTTCAGCTCGTGGCTCCTCGACCGTGGTTGGGAGCTGAGTTCGGGCTATGTGTTAAATGTCGGACGCGTGGTGCAAGAAACAGGCCTGTGGGCTCCTTCATGGCTTTGCCTTTCACATACTGTGACTGAAGACATGATTCGTGAGATATTCTCGTCCTGTGGTGAGGTTCTAAAGATACGCATGATGAAAGACCAAAATGGAGCTTCGAAGGGATATTGTTATGTTCGCTTTGCTACGAAAGAAGCTACCATGAAAGCTCAACAAGAAAAGAGTAACTTAACATTGCAAGGAAAAAGGATTGGTGTGGCTTTGTCCTAAGATAACGATACTCTCTTTCTAGGGAATCTTCGCAAGGATTGGGTTTCTGAAGCTTATGGAATCCATCGGTTTGCTCCAGTGGCCCAAAACCAACTAAATCTTTAAACTAGATCAGGCCTACATTCGAATCCTTTGCCCTGTTTTGGATTTCAAACCCTCGCATGTCCTAAAATCTTTAGCATGAAGGGAGGTGGAAACAACTGTTGGAAACCAACAGGAGAGGCGGCACATAATAGAGAGAAAATCATGGCAGAAGAAGATGACGCAACATCCTGTCTACATGCAGTTAGCAAGTACATGAAGTTGTATTTGTAGTTATTGGCATGCCTCCAAATACTGGAGAATCCATTCCAAACAAGAAGAAACATAACTGAGGGTTTTCCTTTGCCCACTTTGCATCACATGCGGTAAGAGTATTTTGAGTTGTACAATAGTTTCTGATTAGAGTGTTTGGTGGAATAATACTACAATTGAATATAGGGCTGTTGGCGCTTTGGTTTGATCTTTAATATATTGTAAAGTAATTTTCCATTGAACTTTGTCTCTTTTGCATTGAGAATTTCAAGCCTGCTTGAGAAATGTCAGTTTGTCATAATTTGGTGAATCCCAAACATGCTTAATGATTGGTCTGAAGCTTTGATGAAATTATTTTCATACCAACATTAATAAAACTTACCTCAAGTCCTACATATCTATTTTTATATGTTTACTCGAAATGTTTATTGCTTAAGCCTGGCAGAATTGACACACACACACACACACACATATATTGGTTTTTATTATTTGTTTGTTTATTTCAACTAGTGTTAAAATTCATTTAACACTCGCAATATGTATAATATTATACTATTTTCATTTTTTTAAGTGGATATTTTTTATATATATGTCTGTATATATAATAAAAAAAATTATGTGCTTGTCTTGAAGGTTAGGTGGAGGTGGAGCTGACGCTCGGACCAGATTTATCTAATTAAGGGTTTCAGGGCCCTTGGACTGCTAGATTTATCTACTTTTTGGGTGGGTACAGTTCCATTCCTAAGTTGGGTAGGTGGGTAGGTAGGCCCTTAAGGCTCCAGTGCTTCAAGTTGAAGCTCTGATACCATGTGTAAGGTTCTGCTCAACAGAGCCTTATAAAACAAAACAAAAAAAATATTTTAAAGAAATGCTATCCTAACATTTTCATAACTTCATAACCAGCATATAACCATTGAGCTTAAACAAAATTTATGAACAGATCCTAATAAGCTTACGAACAACCACATAACACTACATATTCCTTATAATACATAAAACAAATACATAAAATAAAATACCTCTTCCTGATACTAATTCTCGTTGATCTGGTTGTCCAGGTTGCTGCTTTGTCCAGCCTATTGGTTTGACCAAACCCTGCCCAAACCAACTAACCACCCAGCCAGCTAGGAGCAGCCTGTTCGTCTCCCTAGCTCCAAGATATCGTAAGGAATCCTGGTCCCCGTGCCCAAAACCCCCAACAACCCGGTGCCCCCTACAATGGTTCACCAAAACTCCAGAACCCAAATCCTCAAAACGAGAATATGTACAATAGAAATATAGACCTCAAAAATACAGACCTCTTGCCCATAATGCTCCTTCCCCCAATTTTCATAATCCTCCTCCTCCCGTAGGACTCTTCCCCATCATATCTCCCCCTTCACCGACTCTCCTCCCCTCTATTAATTACCTTATCCCCTCCTTTATTACCTTATCCCCTACTTTATTATCTTATCCTTAACCTGTCATACGTAAAGTTTCATAAGGATTAAATTATATTTATTAAGCCCCTTAATTTATTACCCAAATCATTGAATGTGTTCTGTAATCAATTAATTAATTAATTAATCAATCAAAAGTTATAAACAATTAATTAATTAATAAATAAATAAATAATATTATTAATACTAATCATTGTTTAACTAAAGCCATATTAGGACAATTAATTATCTAGTTGATTTTACTTAATAATCCCTATGCATCTATTTAACCAGGTTTGTTACAGCTTGGCTCTTCTCTTGCCATAGCATGGTCCATCTCATGTACTATTCTTAATAGTTATCAACAGGATAATATTGTTCTTTGACTGCATCCACAAAAAAATACCAAGTGGGCTCGACCCCATATATGCCATATTCCCCTGTGGATATTTGCTCCCAGTAACTTTCCCACCAATGTTTGACATGGGGGAGAGCCTTGAGGAGTGCGAAGTTGATCTTTTCCATGCTGAAAAAATTTTGAACAAAGAAATAACCTTCTAATAGATTTAACCATTTTTCTAGGGCATCCACATATATCTAACCTTCAAATATGGAAATGTCAAAATTAACTTGTACCTTGAAGGGAGAGGTTCCTTCAAAATGGCCACTTGAAGAATATGTGCATGTTGATATCGACAGGCATTGAAGAATGTGTACAAAATTATCCATTATTTCATCCCTCTATCGCACGAGAGCTTACTCAAGCAACATGTTAATAGAATATTATGCTCCTCCATTTTTATTTTCTGCCACCATCGAGGGTTTCTTGGGCGTGCGAGAGTAATTTTCCTCAGGAGAGACAAACTCAAGATGCAACTGGCTATACTCGGACCTCATCAGGGACATTCATTGAAAAAATATCAAGAGAAACACCTAATATTCTTATAAACCAAGAGATAACTAATATTGAAAAACTAAAAATTCCCATAAAAACACTAAATCCCCAATTTGAGGCCTTATATGAAGGAATTTGGCAAAAGCTCTGAAGAATAGTATCAGAATTTTCAAGCATGTTAGCTAGTCAGACAATAATACAAAGAGAAGTGTATGATGAGGAGACAGACCAAGGAAATATAGACCAACATATCGAACATGAAAAATAACATGAAGAATAGGAAGAACAAAAATTAGAGTGCATGTCTTTTGAAGAAAGGATGCTCAGGTCTCTAGAAGGGAGAAATGATAGGATCAAGATGGAAGTTTCAGAATATGTAGGGAATCTTAAACCAGAGGAGTTAATAGATTGTTTGAATGCCATGGATAATTTTTTTGAATGATAGCCTATGCCAGAGGAAAAGAAGGTGAAATTTTCATGCACCAAGATGAAGGGTCATGCCATGATCTAGTTGGATAATGTGCAAAAATACAGAGTAAGAAAAGTAAAAGAAAAAATTAAGACCTGGAGAAACATGGAAGAAAAATTGTGAGATATTTGTTTTCCTCTAGACTATGTCGAGAACCTTTCTCGTAGATTTAAGAACTTGAATAAGAACCTATCCACCATGGAGGAACTCACAAATGAGTTTTATCAGTTGTCCATTCACATGGATCACCATGAAACTGATGAGAGATTGGATGCAAGGTATGTGAATTGTTTAAAATTTTCTATTCAAGATGAACTAAGCATGCATATATGTCACAACATGGAAGAGGCATATCAATTATCCTTTAAGGCCGAGAAAAATATAAATAGACAATTTTCTCAAAGGAATAGAGGAGCAAGGAAGGGTAAATCATCTGACTCACGGGGTGGTTTTAACTATGGCAGAGGCGAATTATCCCAAGGATCTTAGAAATTAGAATATACTCGACAACCTAACATGAATCAACCTCAAGGAATCAGATTTCATAGGGGTATAGGTTATAGTGGTGGCAGAGGAGGATCATATGTGTGTTTCAGGTGTGGTGTAGAGTGTCATCGATCACTTGAATTCCCAAGTTATAACATGAAAGATTAAAATCAAGGACAACAACCTAGTTTGAACTTGGTCCAAGCTAATAATGAATAAGAAGGAGTTGAATTTGAAGTCCCACCTGATATGGGGGAGAGTCTCATGATACAGAGCTCAATGGTGATTCCTGAAAAAGAGAAAAGGTAGGGTAGCAGTAGTGAATATTCTTGGCTTTGAACAAATTTTACGGGGAGTTGCATCTCGAAGAGTTCACTGCCATGTTGATTGGATCTATTTGATTGGACACAATTTTTTTCATGGCCAAATTCCTTCATATAAGGCCTCAAATTGGGGTTTTAGTGTTTTTACGAGAATTTTTAATTTTCAATTATCAGTTATCTCTTAGTTTATGAGCATAATTAGAAAATCAAGTTGAAAATACCATCACACTAGTTATCTCTTAGTTAGTGGTTAGTTTTAGAGTCATGCGAGAATTTTCTAAATTTAGTTGTTTTTTCTAAAAATAGTTGTTTTTCTAAAATTAGTTGTTTTTGAAAATCCCAGATAATAGTTATAAGGGGTTGAACTTCAATTGTAATAGTTAGGATGGAGAAGTAATAAAATAGATTTATTTTTCCATTCTCTTGTGTTTTCATGGTTTATTTGATCTTGTGAATGAATCTCAAGCTTTGGCTACATCAACATGCGGGGGGAGATGATGCCCAAGAGGGGCCAATCGGAGTTTCTGGCCAATATTTCTCCAGATGCACTGGGGCCACTTGGTAGTGAGGTGGATCACATTTTCCTCATGTTGTAGTGTCCTTACACAGGTTTGTATTGGCAAGGATGTCTGAACATCCTCTTCACACCAGATGAGCCACGAGATGATAGAGGTAATATTAGTGTTTTGTTTCAATTAATATAGTTTCATTTTATTTTCTTACTTAATTAGAATAAAATTAATTCTAACAAGTTCTTTAAATTGTTTTATTAAAACATTTAATGATATTGTGTAATTATTGTTGTGTACTATATCTTTTGAATATATTTGTACTTTCATTGGGGACGTACCCCCTCCCCTAGAAAATTACGACAAGGAGATGATGCATGAGGCTACATCGGGTCAGGGTCCTTGGGTGTATATACCTGGTGGCATGCACCATAGGAAAGATACACGATTTAGGTTGGATTTGGGTGACCGACTCTATCCACTTTTGATTGAGGTGGGATTCTACCTTGTGTTGATGCAAGACATCAGGGAAGATCCTGTTCTCTTGGATATTTGGAGGGAGATGCCACATGATTTTATGTCTCTTATGCGTCATATCATGAGAGCTACCACGATACTAGAAGCGAGGAGGGAAATCGATGATAGGCACAACTCACCTTCCAATACGACTCATTCGTCTATTACGCCATTGATTGATGAGGGTCGCCATGATCCCTCTGCACATCCTCCTCCTCCTCCTCCTTCACCTTACCCAGATCATGAGAAGGAACAACATATTCCTCCTCCTCCTCTTTCACCTCACCTAGATGAGCGGGAATGACCTATTCCTCCATCGCTTCTTTCTAGTTAGAGAGTCTACCAACCACTTGCTCCTGAGCATCCATAATCTTCTATTACAAACCATGCCTCCACTATTGTTGTATATATGCATATTATCCCATTGGTTGGACCAGATATGTTATAGAATTTATTTTACTTATTCATGATATATATATATATATATATATATATATATGGTGCATATTTTTTGTTCATGTTGATGTACTTAATTTATATGTTGATGTTAATGTGTACAGTTTTAGGTCATGTTAGATATGTTTGTTAAATTTTCTTGATATATGTTTCTGTTAAATGATGCTTGTTAGATGTGTGTGATGATGATGTTAGAAAATGCTTGTGTTTTGTTAGATGTGAATACAATGATGATGCCCTGTTAGATTATTAGATTTGTGTGCTAGCTAATCAATGGCGATTATATGTGCTAGAGGTAGATATAATTAATTAGATGATGTTACTAAATTTAAATTCTATTTTAGATGATGTTTATGTTTGTTATATGGTTATCATCATGATGTTTATTTTTATTAAATGGTCTTTATTATAGATTATGTATTTGTGAACTTATATCAAAATTTTATATATGAAACATAAAGACTTAATTTAAATAAAAAATGCAATGATATTTTTATAAATTACAAAGTTCAATATGGTTGAAACTATAATTGTAAAATTACCATAAACATTTTTCTATTGCATAAATAGTTCATATATATTTATTCTAACTAAATTCTTTTTCAAAAAACAAATTGCATATGAATAAATTGTATTTTCCATGGTACTAATCACTCTTTTTTAATGCTCTTCTACACTAAAGATTGTTATTATAAAAAGTTATGATCTCCAATGATAAGCATTATATTGGCCCTACAATTTTATGGATGCAAATTAATCTTTGTATTGTTATTTTTGTCATTATTTCATAAGTTGATTGCTATCAAATTTTAAATTACTTCATTAATTGTGGTTTTACTCAACATTGGGGGCATGATTTTATAAATATTTTCAAAAGAAATGATAAAAGTATGTACACTAACAAACACTTTAGTTAAAAACTAAATTATCACAAAATGATGTTAAAAGTTTAATTTTTAAATTATAAACCACATTATTTGTTAAATATCTTACTTTTAAATCTATAAAATACATGAACATAAACTCAATTTTTGAATCATCATGTTAACATATTATAAAAAAGGTTGTACTATTAAACATGCATATCAACCATAGTATTACTTCTAATATCAACATATATTATTAGGATAAATAAGAAACTATGTAAATTAAAATATTACCATTCAATATCTAAACATGTTTCCAACTATAAAAGTATTATATGTCATTGCATATATATATATAAATATAATTAAATAAATTAAATAAATAACTCATGCATGGTTTAAAATAGTCACAACTCAAATGCTCAAGCACGGAATTACAATGAAAATCTTAAAATTATTTCCCTAAGAGATATAAGGATCAAAGTCATATCACTAACAAATGTGATTTATACAAGTGTTTGAGTGTGTCCAAGGGTAATAGGATTGTTAATAAATGGATAAATGTCATCTTCTATACACATCAAAATTCTAAGTACACCATTGTTATTGTGAACGTTTTTAGGTCTCAATGCTTCTATAACATGTTGGTAAAGGGTTAAACATCTAACATATTGAGGCCTTTTCTAACATGATAATAATTCTTAGGACTTTATCATGATAATAATTCTTATAATTTTATATAATTAAACATGCAACAACATATAAATATATTCAAATAATAATATAAAATTCTATTTCAATCAATCGTTCCATGCAATCACAAATAATTTGAAAGACAAACACATTACACATCAAACTGAATGTTAAACAACTAAAATTGTTCAAATATTTTTTATAATTAACCTAACATTTCCTCTGACAGAAGATGAAATAAAGATATGACAAGATAACAAAAAGATAAAAAAAAACGATACAACAATAGTATTAATGATGAAATAAAACATGTACATATCACTCTTTGTTGTCATCACCCTCATTATCTTCCTCACTGGCATGATAACACTGTTGTTCTAAAAAATATGTTTTGATCTAGGTTTTTGTATTAATACGAACCACCAATCCCTATCGAACACATATGGGTAAAAAAAAACTTGGTTGCAATGTTTTGGGAAAACATAATGCTTCTTAGCTTCATCCAACATCTTTCTAGAGTTTATACATATCATCTCACTATCACGATATTCCTTTACATTATTTTGATCAAAGGTATCCCACCACTTGCACCTAAAAATAACGCATTGGAATGAAGAGAAGTCCAATCGAATGATCTCTTGTATCATTCCAACATAACCTAACATCCCTCATATTAGGTTTTCATCACGGTGGATAGCATGAATAGATTGGTTGAACTCAACTTCCACTCCACAGTGTTGTGTCATGCATCCATCATTGACATCCTTTGTGCGAAAATGATGTCCATATGTCCACATAGATGGGAACAAATGAACCTATAAAAAGGTGAAACAATCACAATGTCATGTGTCTAATAAGCTGACCAATAAAATATGAAAAATAGATGTTACAATTCAAAGGTCCTTTATGAAGTTAAAATTGTACAAAAAGATATTATTACTGAGTTGTTGCACCAAATACATGTGTTTAGTGCATCCTCTTCAGCATGCGGGTAATGACTGGATGCATTGTATTTCTCTCTAACTTAGTCAACAACCCAAATTTTGGGGCATATCATTGGCATATGTTCTTTTAAATGATCAAGATAAGGAATGCTTCTACCATTCAACCATCTAAATTATTTCCTGACACTATGTTAAGAACCAAACATCAATATAGCATACAAAAACCTCTAGAAAAGTAATCAACGCCTTGAAAAAGAGATAATATCAGATAATAAGCCTCTTCGAGGGGGCAAACTCCTTTTACCCCACTTAAATGTTCAAGTACAAGATGATTCAAAATGAAAATGTCTCCTTGGTATATATAGGAGACTAGGAGGTATAA
>ML778168.1:493045-530389 GCA_009831015.1 Picea engelmannii | reverse complement strand
TATATATTCGTGAAATCAAACTAACATATAGTATGTATTTGATCAAAATATACATTATTAAATTCAGTGTGATTAATTACTGTGTAGAAATTTGACAAACGATAAGTCACTTACTCTTTATCAAGCGCCTTTTTCCATTCATTTGGAGAAGTTGGCCTTCTCTTTTTTCTTCATTCCTTTTGTCATCCCAAATCACTAAACCTGTTGTGTTGTCAATCTGCTTGATGTACTCACTCGTATAATAGAAAGACTCATATGATATCTACCCCTCTTCCATAGACCCCTCAAGTTTTTCCCTTTGTCAAACAAATCCTTTCAATTTCTTCATGTATCTCTCTAAGAAGAAAATCAAACTATAAGAGACCACTCTGACTAACTGAAGCTCATCTACTAGGTGAATTAGAATATGAACCTACAAGTCCATGAAGCTCATCAACAGTTCCTTCTCAAACATAAAAACAATCTCATATATCTATTGACACCACCATGGAATGATAGCAATATGAATCTCTTTTGATGTGATCCAATGTGCAAATGCAGATAATTTAGATATGGCACATTGTAGGTATTGGGGGAATTCATGGGTCACACACCCACACATGAGTAGAGGATAATGACACTACAAAGTAAATAGATACAAAATTAATTATGTTTTATGATGCACACGCACCCTCCAGACACCCGCAGGTTGGAAGGTCCACATCAACACACAGGATCTTCTCCTTTATCGCAGCCCAAAGAACTCTAACGTTCCTCTGTTTCCCTATCGAGAAATTTTTACCCACAACAATCCTCAGAGGATACCCCTTCTTTACGATCGAGAGATCGGACTTCGTGACTTCGTGAATCCAAAGGTTGAGCGTCGATATTTTGAACCCCTGAAACCCGACAATAGTCAATGCTGACCTTTCCCTTCTCCTATCTGGATTTATTCTATTGAGATTTCGCCACTCGTGATGTCAAGCAACCTGCTTTACCGACTCTCGAACCCTGATATGCCGAAACTCCGACACACGCGCGAGTTGACCTTTCAACGCCTTCACTCCATCAACATTTCAGAGTTCGCGGTATCATGAATCCTGATGTGATGTTTTCGGCAATTCACCCCGTGAAATTCTGAAGCTCGTGCCACCTATCCACCAGGGATGATTTTAGGTGCTAAATTTCACTCATGGGCTAATTTTCCATGGATTTTCTAAAAACAAGATTTTCTATTTTAAAAATTATTCGCCCAAATTCTATAGGATAAAATTATTTTACCTTAAAAATCGCCAAAATTTTATAAAAACTATATAAAATCCTTAGAAATTTGAATATTTTTACAAACATATCGCCAATCATTTATAGTTGGCATATGAAGGATTAGTAATATTCGCCAAGGTTCCTGCATTTTAAAATACATTTCCATCCTTAAAATCATCCCTGTTGTCCACTCCACTAACTCCTGTGGCCCCACACTGTTCTCTTAGCCGTCGCAATATCGCGTATTGCGATTTTGCAATTTATGTTGCGATGTTCATGGGACTTCAACCCACGAAACCCCAATACATGATTTCACGTGTGAATTCGATGGCCCTTGTGGCTCAGATCTATGGTCATGCCCCTCCTGAGATTCGAACCTCTTGAGAATACTCCATTGTATCTCCCTTGCACCTCCGTGAGATCTAATGGCTCACATAATATCATGAATCCTCCTCGGACAATACCGACCGTCTGTTTCTCCTGATGAAACCTGGGAAATGACTAAGTGTTCTTCCACCAACTCGTCCCCCTGCGTGCAAAATTGTGACGCTTCTATAAACTTCCAAGGCACAACTCCTCTGCGCTATCCTTCAACAAATTCGAAAGCCCTATCCTTCCTGAGCTTTCTTGTAACTCTGAATCTTGGAAAAGACTCTTGCGCCCACTCCTTCCAACAACCTTCAAACACTTCAAGTGCTTGAGTCTTTCGACTCTGTGCACACCTGCAGCAATAGTCTTTCGATACTTCACTCAGATCTGCAACTCTGAGATTTTCCTTGGCCTGCGCACTCCTTGCACAGATCTTGTGCTCAACTGCACTTCTGCGGAGATGAGAACAAAAGCTATCTCTATATGAACCCTTCGTCAATGAACTCCTTGCGAACACTTCAACTGCACTCCTTGCAGGAATTCTCTGGCTCAAATAGAGAAACAATTGAAACTCATTCCCCCTTCTTCTCAGGCTTCAAACTCAAAGCATGAAATCATATACACAACATATAAAGAAAATGTAAAACAGGAAGCAAACATTCATGAGCATATAATTCAACATCAATATACAGAGAACAGATTCAAAACCATGAATTTGAATCAATCTCTTCTATTAATCCAAATATCAATACATGGGTGTTCTTACACAACTCTCTGCATGATCTTGCTCAAATGCTTCTAACTTCAATAATCTTACAAATGCACAATGAGGGTGTCTATATCCCATTTCCCTCTTGTGCTCTAGAAACTGTCTAATCTAGAAATTAAATTCTATCTACCTACATTAACTTCTATAAATGCCTGCTACCTACTAAGGACGAGAGCTAAACGCTCAAGGTCCATTTACATTTTAAAAGTGCGCTCCTTCTTTAATGACTTCATTTAAGACGACGCATCAACTTTAAGGAACTTTCAAAAATTTTGTTGGCACTTGTCCAGCTGTCCTCCGCTTTCGCGCTGGCTCGCTTGATGTGTTGGCGATGCTCCTGCATCATACTCCTCAGATTGAAAAATTTCATGGGCTCCTGTCCATGAGCTCACGCACAGTTTGTCCATGCTTCTGTATCTCTGCTTCAGTCTCCCATCTAGCATCTTCAACTGGATGACCCTTCCATTTGACCAGATACTCAAAGTATTGCTTTCTCCTGGTCCTCCTGCTCACTCTCTTATCTAGTATGCATTCCATCTGTGGCTTATCTGCAACTAGCATCTGCTTTTTCCACTGTATCACTGGCTTCTCAATCCCAGCTCCTGCTTCTCCAGTTCTATATGGGTACAAATCCAAGATATTGAATATCAGATAAATTCTAATCCCATTGGGTAATTCAATCTCGTAAGCATTTGCCCCAAATTTCCTCAAGACCCTACATGGCCTGATTTTCTTCATCTTTAATTTATTATATATTCCTCTCGGGAACCTTTCCTTTCTCAAATGTGCCAAAACCAAATCACCAACCTCAAACTAAAGTTGTCTTCTATGCTGATCGACTCTATGCTTATATTCTTGACTCAAATTCAACAATCGCTCCTTCACCTGGCTATGAAGTTCCTTCATCGCCTCTGCCAAATTTTCTGCACTAGCGCTCCTAGTCGCAGTCGGTTCTAAATCCCTCAGTCAAAAATTCCTCTCGGCTGCATGCCATAAACAACCTAGAATGGACTCTGCCCTGTGCTTATGTTAACTGAGTCATTATAAGCAAACACTTCCTGTGGTAATATGTTGTCCCACTGGCTGTGGTGCTCTGTCACCAATATTCTCAGCAAGTATCCCATAATTTTGTTTATCACTTCTGTCTATCCATCCATTTGAGGATGATAATACGAACTGAATGCCAAGTTAGTTGCCAGCTTCTTCCATAAGGTCCAAAAATTCCCTATGAACTTCGCTTCTCGATCTGAAACTATGCTTGTCGGAAATCCATGAAGTCGAATGACCTCTTTGCAAAACAAGTTTGCAATGTGACTCGCATCACTGGTTTTCTACCATGGAATGAAGTGTGCTATTTTGGAAAATCTATCCACCACCACAAAGATTGAATCAACACCTCTTTGTGTTCTTGGCAACCCCAATACAAAATCCATGCTAATTGCATCCCACGACCTCTCTGGTATGGGCAATGGTTGATAAAACCCCGCGTTTTTCTTCCTTCCCTTCGAATGCTGGCAAATTCTGCACTTGTCTACAAATCTCTTGACATCCGCTCACATTCCTGGCCAAAAATATGACTCATTCAGCTTTTCAAATGTTTTTTCATGACCAAAGTGCCCTGCCAATCCTCCATTGTGTTTCTCCTTCAGCAGATTCTCCCTCATGGAGCATTTCGAAATACACAGTTGATTGCCCCTGAACAACAATCCTTCCTGGATCATGTATTCTATCCATGGGTTTCTGTCTCTGAGAATTGGATTCTTAGATGCTTCATACACCTCCTTAAAATCTTGATCACCTGCGTACATATCCCTGAGATCATCAAAACCCAACGTTTTGACTCTAAACTCCTACAACAACAAACACTTCCTGCTCAAAGCATCAACCACTTTGTTAGCAGTACCAGAAATATGTTTAATCACAAAAGTGAAATTATGCATATACTCAACCCATTTGACATGTTTCTGATTCAACTTTTCCTGTTGAGTCACAAACTGCAATGCATGATTGTCACTATACAAGACAAACTCTTTCGGGATCAAGTAATGCCTCCATTTCTTTAATGCCTGTATGATAGCATAAAACTCCTTATCATAAGTGGAGTACTTTACTTTCACCTCATTCAGCTTCTCAATGAAATATGTGATTGGCTTGTCTTCTTGACTTAAGACTTCCCCTATTGCAAATCCACTTGCATCGCATTTCACTTGAAATGTCTTTTGGAAATCCGGCAACACCAAAACTGCTCGTTACGTGATCTTCCTTTTCAACAGATTGAAACTCTTTCCAGCCTCTTCAGTCCAGTGAAAATACTTGTGTCTTTTCTTCACTATATCCATCATCTCTACACTGATTCCACTGAAATTCCTGATGAACTTCCGGTAGAAACTAGCCAATCTGTGAAAACTTCTCACCTCAAAAATATTCCTTGGTGATGGCCAATTCTTGATTACCTCCACCTTATCTGGATCCATCCTCAACTCATTTGCAGAAATAACAAACCCCAAATAAATGAGTTATGTCTTCATGAATGAGGACTTCTTCATGTTTATCAATATCTTCTCCTATTGCAACTTCTGCATCACTCTAGCCAAATGCCTCAGAAGCTCTGCCACTATTTTACTGTAAACTAGTATGTCGTCTAAATACACAACGACAAATTTTTCGATGAACTCCCTCAGGACTTCGTTCATCAACCTCATGAAGGTACTCAACGCATTTGTTAAGCCAAATGACATAACAAGCCATTCATACAACCCTTCATTGGTTTTAAATGTTGTCTTCCATTCATCACCTTCTCTCATGTGAATTTGATGATAACCTCTTTTCAAATCAATCTTTGAAAAGTACTTTGCTCCACTCAAGAAATCCATCAGATCATCCATCCTCGAAAATGGAAATCTATACCCGATGGTTATCTTGTTGATCGCCCTTGAGTCAGTACACATCCTCCAGCCTCCGTCTTTCTTTGGACTAAGTACTGTTGGAACAACACATGGACTCAAGATTTTCCTGACCAAACCTTTGTCCAATAACTACTGGACTTTCCTTTTAAGCTCTTCATTCTCTTGCGGCATCAATTTGTACGCAGCTTTGTTTGGAAAACTAGCTCCTGGTATGAGATCAATGTGATGACTCACACTTCTAATCGGTGGTAACGAATGAGGTAATTTGTCCACTACTATATCAGCGAACTCTTCCAGCAGTTCCTGAACTTCTTCTGATAAATCATCTACCCTTGTGCTAGTCAGAACTATCCTCGTCTTTCTGAACACAATAAACTGTGGATCCTCCTTCTTCTTCACCTTTGTAATAAGTTCCTTCCCACTCATGAAAAGTATTTTGTTGCTTACTTCCGGCTTTACCTCCTTATCCTTTATCGGAAGCAACATGTGTGTCCTCCCATTTTTCTCCAGGGTGTATGTGTTCATTCTCCCATCATGAATCACATTCCTGTCATATTGCCATGGTCTAGTATCTACCCAACAATAGATGAAAAAAATCCATAGGAATGACATCACATAAAATCTTATCATTATATCCTCCTATCTTGAATTCAACTAAGCATTGTTTAGTGACAGTTACCTGGTGTTCATTCTGTATCCATGAAACTCTGTATGGGCTTGGATGATCAATCGTCTCTAGCTCCAGCTTCTCTACCATCTCTGTAGATATGAGATTATTCGTGCTACCACTGTCTACAATAATCTTGCATACCCTTTCCTTGGTCTTGCAAGCAGTCCTGAAAAGTCTGGTCCTTTAGACTGAACTCTCCACCTCCTTCTCGGGTGTCAAAAGAACTTTTCGCATCATCAACGATCTTCCACCTTCAGCGTCTTCTGCTTCAACATCCTGCCTCTGTGCCTCGGCAATGTGAACTTCTCCAATGTCTTTCTTTTTATCTAGACACTCGTAAGACTTATGCCCATTCTTTCCACATGTGAAACAGGTTATTACTCCACCTCTTCCTCTTCCTCTGCCTCTAGTGCGAGGAAAAGTTTTTTTGTCAACATAATCTCCTCTCTGCTCAATATTCTTCCCTCTTTGTTCAACATATTGTCCTCGCTGTGAGGTTCCACCTCTCTCTGTTCGAGTCTGAGGTTTCTTCCAGTCCTCTCTGGGTTTCTGATATTTATCCTGGGCAACTAATCTTCCTCTGGGCTGACTTCTACCTCGGCCCCTCTGACTATGTTTTCGTCTCAGCCTCTCTTCTTCTTTCAGAGCCATCTGATAAGCATCTTCCACTGTTCGGATGGTTACCATGCTCATCTCATCCTGGCTATCATATCTCAGGCCATAAATATATCTGGCAAATTTTTCATCATCGCTTTCCCGATGACCTGCCCTGATGTTCAGCTTGTAGAATTCCTCAGTGTATTCTTTCACTGTCATCAGCTTCTGTCTCAGGTTCTGCATCCTCCTGAACAGAGTAATTTGATAATCTTTGGGGATGAATTTTGCCTTCATCTTTGCGATCATTCTATCCCAGCTCTTGATCTTTTTCTTGCCCTTGTAGCATATGTCAGCTTCTAGTTCATCCCACCACAATGTTGCATGTCCTTTCGATCGATTGACAACATGCTTGACCTTCTTTTCCTCTTCGACATCTTCATAGTCGAAATATGTGTCTAGAGATCTAATCCAGTCTAGAAGCTCTTCTGCATCCATGTTTCCCTCATAAACTGGAATGTCCATCTTTGTTCTTGCACCTATCCTTGCAATAGTTATGATCAAATGTTCGTTTGATGCATCTTTAGCTACAACTTATTCTTCATGTTCATCCTTGGCTGCACTCTCAGAATCACTCAGATCCCCTTCACTGGTTGTGCGTCTTTTTGTTGTCTCCATATCTTCGAGTCTAGCTCGTAGATCCCGCATTTGTCTCTCCACAACTGGATCTGTCATTTGCCTGGCTCTTCTTATCGACATTTCCCTATCCTCTGGATCAGGTGATTGCACATCCCTTCTCCTGGGAGACATGACGAATTCTCTTCCCTGCTATAGAAACCAAAGAATATTTTTGTGCTCTCATACCAAACTGATGCACACGCACCCTCCAGACACCCGCAGGTCGGAAGGTCCATGTCAACACACAGGATCTTCTCCTTTATCACGGCCCGAAGAACTCTAACGTTCCTCTGTTTCCCTATCGGGAAATCTGCACCCACAACAATCCTCGTAGGATCCCCCTTCTTTACGATCGGTAGATCGGACTTCGCGACTTCGCAAATCCAAAGGTCAAGCGTCGGTCTTTTGAACCCCCGAAACTTGACAATAGTCAACGCTGACCTTTCCCTTATCCTATCGAGATTTCTTCTATCGCGATTTCACCACTCACGATGTCAAGCAACCTTCTTTACCGACTACCGAACCCTGATACGCCGAAACTCCGACGCACGCGCGAGTTGACCTTTCAATGCCTTCACTCCATCGGCATTTCAGAGTTCGTGGTATTGCGAATCCTAATGCGATGTTTTCGACACTTCACCTTGCGAAATTCTGAAGCTCGTGCCACCTGTCCACTCCACTAACTCCTGTGGCCCCACACTGTTCTCTTAGCCGTTGCAATATCGTGTATCACGATTTCACGATTTCTATTCCGAAGTTCACAGCACTTCAACCCACGAAACCCTGATACACGATTTCACGTGTGAATCCGACGACCCTTGTGGCTCGGATCTATGGTCCTACCCCTCTTGAGCTTCGAACCTCTTGAGAATACTACGCTGTATCTCCCTTTCACCTCCATGAGATCTAATGGCTCACGGAATATCACGAATCCTCCTCGGAGAATACCAACCATCTGTTTCTCCTGATGAAACCTGCGAAATGACTAAGTGTTCTTCCACCAACTCGTCCCCCTGCGTGCAAACTGGCGACGCTTCTGTAAACTTCCAAGGCACAACTCCTCTGCGTTGTCCTTCAACAAATTCAAAATCACTATCCTTCCTGAGGTTTCTTGTAACTCTGAGTCTTGGAAAAGACTCTTGCACCCACTCCTTGAGGCAGCCTTCAAACACTTCAAGTGCTTGAATCTTTTGACTCTGCACACACCTATAGCAGCAGTCTTTCGATACTTCACTCAGATCTGCAACTCTAAGATTTTCCTTGGCCTGTGCACTCCTTACACGGCTCTTGTGCTCAACTACACTTCAGCGGAGATGAGAACAAAAGATATCTCTATCTGAACCCTTTGTCAACGCACTCCTTGCGGACACTTCAACTGCACTCCTTGTAGGAATTCTTTGGCTCAAATAGAGAAACAATTGAAACTCATTCCCCCTTCTTCTCAGGATTCAAACTCAAAGCATGAAATCATATACACAACATATAAAGAAAATGTAAAACAGGAAGAAAACATTCATGAGCATATCATTCAGCATCAATATACAAAGAACAGACAAAAAACCATAAATTTGAATCAGTCCCTTCTATTAATCCAAATATCAATACATGGGTGTTCTTACATAGCTCTCTGCATGCTCTTGCTCAAATGCTTCTAACTTCAATAATCTTACAAATGCACAATGAGGGTGTCTATATTCCATTTCCCTCTTGCGCTGTAGAAACTGTCTAATCTAGAAATTAAATTCTATCTACCTGCATTAACTTCTATAAATGCCTGCTACCTACTAAGGATGAGAGATAAAGGCTCAAGGTCCATTTACATTTTACAAATGTGCTCTTTCTTTAATGAATTCATTTAAGACGGCGCCTCAACTTTAAGGAACTTTCAAAATTTGTGCTGGTGTTTGTCCAACTGTCCTCCGCTTCCGCGCTGGCTGGCTTGATGTGTTGGCTATGCTCCTGCATCATTTTATCACATGGCATGAATTTATAAAACAAATACTAAAATCATGATTTTTACATACATACTCTTAGAAGGTTCAAATGGTCATGTGATTTTAACCTTGACAAATAGTTCTCCACAGTGAATTTGCACCGTAATGAAGACCCATATAAGTAAGGCACCTTCACACCTGATATAACTTCATTTTCCAAAGAAATATCAACTTTCTTCAATATCCATGAGACATCACCTTGACTGAAAGACTAAGAGGGACCAATCTCTCATCTACTTTATTTTATTGACCAATGTTTCTTTTTAATTTTTGAAGAAACGAGTGTTAGAGTATGAAATATGTGTGCTCGTTTTACCATTGACAATACCCTTGTCACCCAACCATAGGATTAAGGCACCCTCTGAGAACCTTAACCTTGAAAGAGAATCATTCTGGAAGCAAACCCTAGGATAGATGGCCAAACAAGGGGTAACGCACCTTTCCCCAAGGATAAGTGCACCAACAAGAGCTGATCCGATAGTCCAAACCCTAGACAAGATATAGTCCAATACAAATGTGATCTACTAGCTGCAGCAGCTGCAATGGAAGCTCTCCTCAAACCTGTGCACAAGACTAGGCACTACACTGCGCACAAGACTGGGCACTGTAATTCTGAGACTACCTGCCAGAATGAGAATTGGCCTCCTATATTTATACTAATTCTGGCTAACTTCCTGGGCCGACTTCTCATTCTGGGTATCTTTCTGTTTAGTATATATTATTTTTTCTGGCCGACTTCTTCTCTTGGAGGCTACTAACCTAATATAAATTATCTTCTTGAGCCGACAAGTCTTCTAGGGTTATTAGCCAACTCATTAGGGTTTCTTCT
This sequence comes from Picea engelmannii, assembly GCA_009831015.1. Taxonomy (NCBI): domain Eukaryota; kingdom Viridiplantae; phylum Streptophyta; class Pinopsida; order Pinales; family Pinaceae; genus Picea; species Picea engelmannii. The sequence continues at coordinate 520,338 of ML778168.1, read as the reverse complement.
TTCTTCCAAGAGTATTATATCCTCATCAGGTTTACACGTGGAGGTAAATACCTCCCGCTACTACCATAATATCAACACTCCCTCCTATCTAGGGAGGTATTACAAGAAATGGTCTTGAGAACAAAACATACTATTCACCTGGTAGCATCAACATAGTTATATAGACTAGATCATGACTAGATCATGAGCACCATCATCATCGTCAACTGCATCATCTCTCAAAACCATACTCTATCTAAGTAATTAGACATGATTCTCACTCCACATAGTGATACAAGAGCCATTCTTCTAATCTAGAAGAGTAAATGCTCTGAACCATTTTTCTATCTGGAAAATCTATGTTCATCATTCATCTGGCTGATAATTATTTCCAATAAATTATTGATAGTCTTCCAGGCAATCATAACAAAATAGAACACAACTGTGTCTATCCATAGAAGTACATAACTACAATCCAGTGGTACACTACCACACCAAGTAACACACAAGTACTTGATCAACAACGTATAGTCACGAACAGTGAAAAACATCCACCACAGTAGTATACATCTACTATCATACACTCTTCATAACAATCATCTTATACCAACCTGCACAAAAACAATGTTATGATATAAACTGAATCATCTGGGCCAATCTGTCACTCACATCTGTGAGATCTGAAATAATATCTGCCCTCAGAGTAGAACAGTGAGATATATGTGCTAGTCTTCTCAAGCAAGGAAGAAGAATTGTCTTGTCTTCTGAACCTAGACCATTCCCCACCCTGGGCCATTCTTCCTACACTAATCAAAGTGCACCCTCGAGAGAATGTATAAACCCTAAGGAATCCCTGTCCCTGATTACTGAGCCTGGACCATTCCCCACCCTGGGCCATTCCTCCTACACTAATCAAAGTGAACCTTGGAGAGAATCTATAAAACCTAAGGAATGACTGTGTAGACCATTTCCTCTGGTAACCACAAGAGGAAAAGACTGTCCTGTATCAACCTCCAAAACATACCACTCCTCATGTTAACCACAATGAGAATTCATTGTCCAATGAGGCGGGCCAGTCTTCTTGAGTAACCCTCAAGAAGAGGGACTTCCCTAGACTACTCCCCATGTTAACCACAATGGGAAGTCGTTGTCTATGGTACATCAGCAATATGGACCATTTCCCATGTTAACCACAATGGGAAATCGTTTTCCGTCAGAAATCTCAATCCACTTTCCAAACAAGAAAGCATCTGTCCAAGATGGACTATTTTTCAATCTTGAAAATGAATGTCCTCAATAATATTTTCAGTGCTCCCTACCAACCTGGGAGTCATATCTTCCTTTTTCAACAAGGAAGTCGTCTCCACGAACTCCAACTTGAGTACACAAAATCTTTCATCTTGGATAGAATCTTTACCAAAATGTTTGCTTATCTTCTCATCTGTGGAGATATGTATTGGAGAACCACTATCTCCTTTCTGGACTTCATCACAGATAATGCAATGCTTGATTTTAAATGTAATTTAGTCTGGAACACTGATTTTCTATGAAGGCATCATGTAGCAATGAACAATAGAGTATATCATTGTTGGAAAACTGGAACATATCCATGTAGCACTTCTTCTGTTATCATGAGATCTGATCTACTACGTAATCATCTTGATGTTATAGGAAATATTCACCATGTTTCTTCTGTGCACTGGAGGTTCTCCACCAAGTTATCTTCTTCTATCTACATACAAGGGTATCTGTCTGGTATTACTCAAAGCCTTGAGATTGCTCTTCATATGCTCTTTATTTAGTTTCTCTCGAGAACATTCTTTGCATTCATATGATGTAGAGCTCCAACTCATGGATGTTGTGGGTGATATAATGATTCATGTAGAGATAATTCTAGCTTACTGGAACAAGTAATCATCATATTCTTCTCCCCCCATATGGGAGAACCCCTAGTTTTGGATCTCGTAATTCTTTCATTCATAAGTCTTCCATACATTGTTCTTCATCATGACTTTCAGTTCCTCTGCTTGATTGCTTTTATTGAGTTTATATCAGGCTGACAATATTGTGATTCTTGATACAATGACTAGTTGTTCTAGCTTCTCTTTCTTTCTTGGAATATTCATGTGTTTCTTTAGTTCTTGGGTCCATGGAGTTTCTTATAGATTCCATGCCCTAAAGATTCCATCATAGGATCATGGATGTGGATGGACAACCAGGGATACTTTAAGGCTTCTATTTGAAGAATATGTACTATATTTCATGGCTGCTATCATGAATATATACTTCATCATATTCAATGGATCATAGGATTAGCTCTCTCCTAATCCTTGCTTCATGTATGAGTGCATATAATCGGCTCCCTCTGTCTAACAGGAGTCCACGCTTCCATCTACATCCTTATTGTCTTCTGCAATATATAATTGGCTCTCTTGTCTAATAGAGTCCATGCTTCTGTCTTTTTGTCTTCTACAAAACGTCATAAGTCTTTTTCAAATTTCCTCTTGATTGCTGAATTCTTTCTATCTTTACTTCTTCTAAGTCTCTTCATGATTGATTCGGCTTATCTTGCAATAACTTCCACATGATTTTTATTTCATCCTTTCATGTGTATTATCTAATGATATCCATTCTTATCTTGTTGTTCTTCCATAGGTATAGTTCTTCTTGGAACACATTATCTTCCAAGAGATAGATATACAAGATATGTACAAAGAAGATGCAAACAATATATGTACAATAAAATAAGAAGAGTTTTGTTACCTTTAGAAAAAGAAGTCTCTTCCATCCTTCTTAGTCTTCTTTGTAGGTTCCTTTTCTTCGGCAATCGATGCTTTGTGTTTCTCCTTCCTTTTCTTTAGCTTGGGACAATGATTCTTGTAGTGACCATACTTTCAACAGTTGAAGCATTGTACTTCGGAAATGTCTTTCTCTTGATTTGGCTTCCTCCTTGAACCAAACTTCCTTTTGTTCTTGAAATTATTGAATATTGTTGTGAAGGCTTGATCATAATACTTATTTTGGCATTTCTCTTTTGCATTGATCCTTGATTCTTCTTGAGCACAAAAAGTGCAAAGTTATTCAAATGTCAGATACTTATTTCTTGTGTTCATGCTTGAGAAAAATGCATCCCACATCTTGGGAAGACCATTGAGTACTATGTTTACCAATTCCTTCTCTGAGATGATCTCTTCAATATCTTGTAGTTGATCTCTTAACTGAGAAATTCTCACAAAGTATGATGTTATGATGTCATCATCATTCATCTTCATGTCATGGAGCTCATTCTTCAGACTCATTACTTGTCCAATGTTTCTGACTGAGAAGAGGTTTGTTAGGGCATCATAGATCTTTTTCGATGAGTCAATATGGGAGATGTAGGGTATCAAGTGGTCCTTTATGGATTCCACTATGATACTCATAGAATTAATGTCATCATCTTTGAACTTGTCCATAGCTGCAACATTCTATGGTTCCTTCTCTTTCCCTTCTTCAAACTCTGGTTTCACGATATCCAACACTTTATTCTTGGCAAGGATGAGGTCAATCCTTGTCTTCCACTTTATAAAGTTAGAGGTTCCATATAACTTGTTCTCTGACTTCATAGAATAAGTCATGGCTGCTTTGATTTGGTCAAACCCTAGATTTGACCACAAACTCAAACTTCAGGTCTTATCTTGCTGAGAGTATCAGGAGATGTTCTAGGCTAGAGCACATTGATCTATCCGGAGATTATGTCAATCCATTCACTTAAGGCACCTCAACAAGAGGATTAGGGTTTATGCAACTGCTCCTGCTAGTAAACCTAGCGGTAATGTCTTGGAAGTTGCTTCTGCTAGTAACCCTAGCAACAGTTCCTCAACAAGCTCAATATCCTAGCGGCTATGTTTCCTTCGAGTGTTTATACTGAATGAAGGAGGTGTGGGCCCATAAACTATTAGAATATGAAATATGTGTGCTTGTTTTACCATTGACAATACCCTTGTCACCCAACCATAGGTCAAAGCCACCCTCCGAGCACCTTAACCTTGACAGAGAATCATTCTGAAAGAAAACCCTAAGCTAGATAGCCAAACAAGGGGTAGCACACCTTTCCCCAAGGATAACGCACCGACAAGAGCTGATCAAAAGTTATTAATTAAGAATAAAATTAAGTTGTTCCGTGAAGTAGCACCTACCCGACTGATGTAAGAGGGCATTACAGTTTGGTATCAGAGCCAAGGTTTCAACGCTGAGCCTAGATGGGCCAATTGAGTGGTCTTTGGACCGAGGGTTGAGGAGAAATTCTGTCTGGAGGACCAATTTAGGACCTTTGAATGTTCCTGAGTGTCAAGGAGTTACTTGATCGTGTTACCAAGCTCAGAAGGAGTAGCGATATTATGAAACCGCAACCGATGTTGTATCTGGAAACAGGGAGAGAGGACTCCACACTAGAAGTATAGGAGCCATAAGATCTGTTCGGGAGGAAAGGAGAACCCTCACGACCGTCAGATATGGATAACGTGCACAGGGTTTAAAAACCCTTTGGAGTTGCACAGGAATGTGGAAATCGCGATACGCAAAACCCTAAATTCGTTGGGACCAACCATTGGGGGGGGGGGAACATGTGGCTATCAGATGACATTTCGGCACCTGGGAAACCAAAAGGGAAGAACCTTGTGTTCGCAAGTTGAGAAATAGCGAAACCTAAAATTAGAAATTCCAAAACGATCTACACTGTAGATCATAATATAGGAACTTGATCGTTGGATCAAGTGGAGGGGTAGACAATAATTTCAGGATTTTGGCAAACAAAAGTTCGAGAGGCATGGGTGCACGAACTCCCAATGCCCGAAACCCCGAAACGACGAAAGGATCTATGTCGTAGATTTGAGAAAGGTCTAATCGTTGGATTTCACTTGGAATGGATGTGGACACATGGGTGTGTACCATGTGCTAGTGGGATAAAATAAAAGTGAGCATGGTGGGACCCAATGATGTCACCATAGATGACGTGAACCTTACTGAACGTTGCACGCGCCAACATGGTTAAGGGAGACAACTGTACTATGGTCCTGGAGGGTAAGGAGATAGAAATTTCGGAAGTCGGGGATTGAAGCGACAAGAGACTTGGAGTCACTGCTTCATGAACTCCCAAGTACCGAAGACCCGAAAACCGAAGTGTCGAAACCCCGAAGTCCCGAAGTCCCAAAATATTTTTCGAAGACAAAAGAACCGTCGAGGATTTAACTATTGGATCCTCATGGACCAAAACCCCAAAACTCAAAAGAAAGGATGAGATTCTCATGGAATGAGACCCCAAAACCAGAAGTCCTGAATTTTGCAGAGCCAAACAGAGCTCAGAAAACTGAATGGATTCGAAACATTTTTTCTTATTCACATTGGTTAATGATTGTTGTGATTTTTATTAAGGGATAAAGTCTGACAAACTCCAGTTGACTAAACGTTGTGTGTGCAGAGTTCAACGAGTGTCAGAATAGCTAAAAACCAACGACGAGTATGGAATTGTAAGAAGTGTGGATTGCCTCCGAATTAGAGGACGAAAGAGAAGGAAAGGATGTCAACCTAGGAGTCGAAGGATCGAACTCCAATGGGCATGGAAGAGAATTAGATAAGGAAGGGAACATAATGAAAATCATTGAAGGACTGCAGAGAGATGCCCAAGCTCACTGAGTTGATTGTCGAAAGCTCATGAAAGTCAGGGATCGACATGGTGAATTCAACTTAAAAATGTTGAAGAGCCTAGAAAGAACTGAAGGGAAATTGGAGAAGGGGAGTGACTCAAGCAAGACAGAGAGTTGCAGGACCCCTAAGAGGAAAAGGAGATCAAGAAGTGTCAGGACCCCAGAGAGGATAAGAAGATTGAGGAGTGGTAGCAGACATCATCGTCGCTCCTCAAAGAATTCCAGTAGGGAAGCACGTAGTAGTTCAAACCCATTCCCTACCCGAAAACACCGAAGATCTAGAGTGGATGAATTGAAAGGAGAAATGAACAAGATCAAGCCTCCAACGTTCGATGGAGAACATAAAAAAGGAGAAAGATGTTGAAACATGGTTGCTTGGCATGAGGAAATATTTCCAACTACATAATTATTCCCCTCATGTAGAAGGAAGAATTGTGATGTATCAATTGAAAGGAAAAGCATCCATGTGCTGGGATCAGTTTGTGCAGGTGCAGCACATTAGTGAAAAAGATATCACTTGGAAGGAGTTCAAGAGGTATTTCGAGAAGAAATACCTGACCAAAAGGTACTATGACAGAAAGATGAAGGATTTCTTCAAACTCAAGTTGGGAAGCATGACCATTGATGAATACGAATGAAGTTTCTTGGAACTACTGAAGTATGTTCCATTCATCAAAGATGAGGCTATCAAGATTCAGAGGTATCTGAGTGGACTGCCACCTGCGATTGGTGACAAGATTCAATATGATGATCCCAAGACTATGGAAGAAACAATAACAAGGGAAAAATTCTTGTATGAATAGCAGAGAGAAAAGCCTACCTTTTGGAAGTCTTGGGATGACCAGAGGAAGTTTAAGAAGGAATAGAGGAAGAAGGGAAACAAACCTCCCTTTTTCAGAAATAATCCTCAAGGACATCCATCGTTTAGAGAGCCGAGAATGGCTGAAGTGGGGGAAAAAAGGCAGAGACAAATGCCCATTCAATCTTGGGGTTGTCAAGGGAACCACAAGTACAAGGATTGTCCCCATAAAAATGGCAAAGCAAGAGCTGTCCATATTGTTCAACAAGCTGAAATAGTGGAGGATATGGGTAGCAGGATGCCAAGGATCTATGCAGCCTTGGACAACAAGCAAGAAGAATTTCAATCACACATGATTGAAGTGGAAGGTATGATCAACAACTGACCATTTATTATTTTAATTGATTCTGGGGCTAGCCATAGTTATGTAGATCCTAAGGTGGTGGAGAATTTGCAATTATCAAGAAGCAAACATGAAAAGTCTTGGTTAGTGCAGTTGGCTACAAGAACCAAGAGAAAGGTCACTGAATTGGTTAAATATTGTTCGATAGACATGAATGGATTGAGCACGAAGGTTGAATTGAATGTTTTTCCTTTAGGCTCTTATGACTGCTTAATTGGGATGGACTGGTTGGACCAACACCATGCCCTCCTGGACTGTCATAACAAGATATTTACATGCCTAGATGAAGAGGGAAATCAAAAAATAGTCCAAGGAATTCCCAGGGATGTGGCTATTAGAGAAGTCTCAGCCATGCAACTGAAGAAGTGTTACAGGAAAGGTTGTCAATTATTTGCAGCCCATGTGGAGGAAGCATCCAGAGATGAAGTCTCAAAGATTGAATATGATGAGGTACTCATAGAGTACAAGGACGTATTTCAAGAGGTACCTGGACTACCTCTAAAGAGAGACATCGATTTTTCTATAAATTTGATGCCAGGAGTAGCTCCAGTGTCGAAATATCCTTATAGAATAAGTACGCCAGAGTTGAAAGAGCTGTAATTGCAGCTTGAAGATATTTTGAAGAAGTGGTACATTTTCCCCAGTGTGTCACCTTGGGGTGCCCCGGTCCTATTTGTGAAGAAGAAGAATGGGATGTTGAGGCTGTGCATTGATTTTCGGCAGTTGAACAAGGTAACTGTCAAGAACAAGTATCCTCTGTCGAGGATCGATGATCTTTTCGATCAGTTGAAGGGTGAAAAAATATTTTCGAAGATAGATCTCAGATCAGGATATCACCAGGTAAGAATAAAGGATGAGGATATCAGCAAGACCGCCTTTAGAACAAGGTATGGTCATTACGAGTTCACTGTGGTGATGTTTGGACTGTCAAACACACCTATTGGTTTTATTTGCTTGATGAATGGTGTATTCAGGAACTATTTAGACAAGTTTGTCATAGTCTTCCTAGATGACATCTTGGTGTATTCCAAGTCAGAGGAAGAGCATGAACAACACCTGAGGATGGTGCTGCAAGTGTTGAGAGAACACCAATTGTATTCCAAGTTGACCAAATGCTCATTTTATTAAAGACAGATCCATTACTTGGGACATATTATTTCAGAAGAAGGGATCGTTGTGGATCCTGAGAAGGTTGAGGCCATCCGAGAATGGTCAGTGCCAAGGAATGTGATAGAAGTTAGATCCTTTATGGGTCTGGCAGGATATTATAGAAGGTTTATCGTAGGGTTCTCAAAGATAGCTCATCCTATCACTTCCTTGCAAAGGAAGGAGAAAATGTTTCAATGGACTGAAGAGTGTGAGAATAGTTTCCAGTGACTGAAGAAACTATTAACCAACACTCCAATATTGAGGATTGCAAATCCAAATATGGATTCTGTGGTGTACACAGATGCATGTAAGGAAGGGTTGGGAGGAGTTCTCAGCCAAGATGGATTTGTAATCTGTTATGAGTCCAAGAAGCTGAAAGAACATGAAAATAATTATACCACTCACGATTTGGAGCTGGCAGCAATCATCCACACTCTGAGGAAATGGAGACATTACCTCATGGGAAGGAGATTTGAATTAAGAACATACCACAACGGTCTGAAATATTTGTTTGATCAGGCAACCTTAAATGCTAGAAAAAGTAGGTGGTTGGAGTTTTTCTGCGAATACAACTTTGATATCAAGCATATCAAAGGGAAGGAAAGCAAGGTGGTTGATGCACTCAGCAGAAAGGTGCATGAATTACATGGTACAATCATTAGCATGTACAGGACATATATTAAGGATAGAATTTTGGAAGCTGGAAGTGTCGATTTGCAGTACAGAGACTTGGTAGCAAAGCTATAGCAGTGTGAGAGACAACGGAAAAGGGAAAGTTACACCTTAGGAGTTGATGGAATACTTTAGTATAAAAACAGAGTGTATATACCCAATGTCCAGGAATCGAAACTTGAGATTCTAAAAGCAATGCATAATTTGACTTATGTTGGGCATCCAGGATATCAAAAGACTGTGGTAGTAGTCAAGAGCCATTATGTTTGTCCAGGTATGAAGAGAGAGATTGCTAAATACATCGCTAGATGTATGGAATGCCAGAAAGTTAAGGCTAAGCATAGGCACCCAACAGGGTTGCTGCAGCCTTTACCCATTCCAGAGTGGAAGTGGGAAGTGGTGACAATGGATTTTATTACAGGATTGCCTAGAACGAGCAAGCAACATGATTCAATCATGGTGGTGGTGGACAAGATTACAAAAGCTGCCCATTTTATTCCACTGAAAACCACTCACAAGGCAGCAGATGTTGTTGATATATTCTTAAAAGAAGTGGCGCGCTTGCATGGAATTCATAAGACGATTGTGTCTGATAGGGACCTGAAATTCACTTCGAATTTCTGGAAAGGACTGTTCAAAGGATTCATAATGAATATGAACTTTAGTACAACATATCATCCTGAGTCTGGTGGACATACAAAGAGGGTGAATGGAGTAATAAAGGACATGCTGAGAATGTACATGATGGACAAACCATCAAGATGGGAAGACTACCTGCATTTGGTAGAATTCGCCTACAATAATGGGTATCATGCATTGTTGAAGATGAGACCATTTGAAGAACTTTATGGAATAAAGTGCAACACTTTAGTGAGCTGGGATAATCCAGCTGATAGAGAAGTAGTTGGGCCAGAGTTGCTCAAAGAGATGGAAGACCAAATGATAAGAATTAAACAGAATTTGAAAGTTGCCCAGGACAGGCAGAAAAGTTATGCTGATAAGAACAGAACCCACAGAGAATTCAAAGTGGGTGATCATGTTTTCCTGAAAGTGAAAACTAACAGGAGTTCCCTGAAGCTGAGAAGTTGCGCCAAGTTGGCAGCAAGATACTGTGGGCCTTTTGAAATCCTGGAAAGGATTGGGCCAGTTGCATATATGTTTGCATTATCTGCATCTATGACTGTACATAATGTGTTTCATGTTTCACTGCTTAGGAAATATATACCTGATGCTAATCATGTTGATTGGAATGTGATTTAGGTGGAATTAGAAGGTGTCCTGCAAGTGCATCTTGTGTGCATATTGGACAGGAAAAGAAAACAGCTCTGGAATCGAGACATAAAGCTTGTAAAGATCCAATGGACTTGGTATAGTCCTGAGGATGCGACATGGGAGCATGAAGATGTTATGCAGGCAGAGTACCCGCATCTTTTTGAAAATTTTGAAAAAATTGCAGATGCAGTGTGAAAGTTGCACTTAGGATAGTGCAAAAATAAGGGGAGGGGAATTGTAATGTCCCCAAGGCAGAGCCTCGTTGTAAATCATGTTTATGAAATGAATTGTAAATATGTTTTATAGGATGGTGAGCCAAGTGTATATAAGCTGGTGGGATTATGTGATTGTTAGGCCATAGAGCCTAAGGGTTGAAGGCCAAGAGCGTGATTTTGTACATGTATCAGTGCAGAACATTAATAAAAATATAAACACCATCGCGTGTAGATCGACCATGATGAATGAGTGATGGGGGACTAAGCTTCCACAAAGTGGGCAAGGGATTAGGGGCTGGAAGGTGGGAAAAAGGGACTAAATGTTGAGCCTAGGGGGCTAAGCCTAGGTGCCTAAGTCCTTGGAAATAATATTTTAATATTATTCCAAAAAGCCATGGGAAATATTTGTATTTGTTTTATCCTAAGTTCTTGGAAGGGGAACATGTGAAAAATGGGAAACATGCAGCCCTAGAGAGATAGGTGTCGACTTGGGCGCATTCAGTTAAAACCTAAGAAGTCAACCATACTGAGGGTTCCGCCTCCATTCTACCCAACCATCTGAACGTGATTTCGGTCTGACCTCTGCAAGAATACCCTGGTACATCCCTAAAAGCCGGGGGAAAAGCCTGTGTTGATTTTGGAGATAGTCGGTACATCCTCTGTCTGAAAAGTTTGAGCTTGTGCGTGGAATCTCTATACCCTTGGTGCAATCACAAAACCAAAACTGTGAGTCTATCCCGTGATTGCAGAGCCTGTTTCGGAAGCCCATGTCTATTTTACCAGTTGGTTGTTGTGGCCCCATAGTGTTGGACTGTGTGTGGCTAGTTGGACAGTGTAAGTCCATGCCAAGCCTATGTGTAACCTCTCTCCAGGTGAGGGAGATTATTGTTGTTGGAAGAGGTAGGTTTTCAGGCCTGTGAGAAACTCTTTCCAGGCGAGAGAGTTTGCTGGGAAGTGGTTTCTTCCAGAGAGTGTCCAACACCAGCTTTAGCCTCTGAGCATGCTGCCGAGACCCAGAGAGGGAGGTGTAGCACCGATGGACTGTGATTTTGAAGGTGTATAATCCCAGGCAAACTAGGCATGTGGGGAATGAGAGTCCAGGAGTAGTGGGCATAAGATGGCATCCTAGGAAGAATCCTTCCAGTTGTTATGTGTTTTTTTCCCTATAACCTTAACCTAGCCTAGGATTCCTTGCCTTGGGGTAGAGCTTAGTCCCAGCTCGGGGGTGACCCACTGCTGAGCTTGGTGAGTAGTGTGGTCTAAGGCTAGGAGGTTCGTGCAAGGCCTGCACCTGGTTGGTGGAATAACCATCGTTTCAAAGATAAGTACCAGATGATGTTTTAATTATGTTTCTGCATGTCTATGTATTTATAGTTATCATGCATTCTACTGTGTATATGAATTATTGTTAATTCCATGGATTATTTATGTTAGTAGTAATTTTGTGCTGACCCTGAGTTTAAATGTGTTTAACCTGTTTTAAATGCATGTTATTAATTAAGCATAAAATGAAGTTGTTCCACGAAGTAGCACCTACCCGGTTGATGTAAGGGGGCGTTACAGTGGCTACCAAGAAGAAAGAATGTCCTAGACCATTCCCCCACACTAGCCACAAGGGGAATCGTTGTCTATGGTACATCAAAAATATATCGAACCATTTTCATTACGAAAATGATCATCCGATTTAGACCATTTTCTGAAATGGAAAATGCATGTTCGTCAAAAATATTCAAATCACTTTCTGAACTAGAAAGGAACTGCCCATCCTTGACCATTTTCCAAGCTAGAAAATGAATTTCCATAAATCAATGATATATGAGTGCTCCCTCCCAACCTGGAGATCCATATCTTCCCTTTCAAATAATGAATTTATTTCCATGATCCCCAACTTCTTTCGTAAGTATGCAAACTTTATCTTGGACAGAGGCTTTGTCAAAATATATGTTGTCTTCTAATCTGTTGGAATATATTGGAGCTTCACTTCTCCTTCCTGAACTTTATCTTGAATAAAGTAGTATTTGATCTCAATGTGTTTCAACCATTCATGAAACATTGGGTGTTCGGATAGCCTTATACAACTCTGATTGTCACAGTATATTATGGTCGAATATGGAACATGATCAAATAATATAGAAATCATCTTTCTCAACCATACTTCTTCTGTACATGCCTCACATGTTGTGATATATTATTATTCTGTTGTGATGAGTGTGACAGACTTATTTTTCCTTCTACCCCAAGATATTATAGTGGAGCACAAGATGAAACACATCCCTGAAGTACTCCTTATGTCTTCTACACTTACTGCCCAATCTGAATATGTGAATCCATGAAGTTGTATATCATTGGATGCAGTATATCTTAAACCATAGTTTAGTGTCCCATGAATATATCTTAGAACATGATTTGCATCTATCCAATGCTCATGTTTGGGTTCCAACTGAAACTGGATTAGGGTGTTTACAACATAGAAAATATATGGTCGAGTATTTACTAAATACATCAATGACCCAATAAACTGTCGATATAGGTACTGGTCTACTGGATCAGAATGAGTCTCTTAATTTTCTTATATCTATGGTCATAAGAGTGTCCATGGATTTGCAATCCATCATTCCAAATTTATGAAGAATCTTTACTACATACTTTCCTTGTCCATGGAATACTTCACCATGTTTCTGCCATACTTCTAGTCCTAAGTAGTAATGCATGAGACTGAGGTCTTTCATATTGAACTCAGAATCCAATTCCTTCTTACATTGGTTGATGAGATAATCTTCCCCTGTCAAGAATAAATCATCGATATATAGTAGTATAATCACAGGTGCATTGTTCATGACTTTGTAGTACAGGTTTGGATATGCATGACTCTTGGAGAAACCAAGTCTTATTAAGTAGCTATCTATTTTGGCATACCAAGGTCTTGGAGCTTGCTTGAGTCCATACAAGGTTTTCTTTAATATGAAAACATGAGTGTCTCTAGAGTGTACTTCAAATCCTTAAGGTTGTTCAATGTATACTTCTTCTTTGATTTCTCCATTGAGAAAAGTTGTATTTACATCCATCTGATGTACAATCCATCCCATGGAAGAAACAAGAGACATAATGGCTCTAATAGAAGTACATTTGGAAACAAGAGAAAATGTCTCATCATAATCTTCTCCCTCCTTCTGGGAGAACCCTCTACCTACGAACCATGCTTTGTATTTCTCCACACTTTCATCTGTGGCATGTTTGATATTATAGACCCATTTTGAAGTTACTATTGATTTTTCTTTGGGTCTAAAATGTCCCATACATCATTTTTCATGATGGAATGGTGTTCTTTTGTCATGGATTCTTTTCATTGTTTCTTCTAAGTTGCTTCTTCAAATGTGGTGGGCTCTTCATTTAGAAGCTTTGTCATATATTTTGCATAGATGGAGAATCTTTTGGGATCTTTCTTTTTCTGAAGGTTCCACTTGGGGCTTTGAGTCTTTCTGATTCTTGTAGAGTAGCTTCAAGTCAAGCTGGATGTTTCTTGTTTTTTGGTACAATGATTGATTCAATAGGTTCATATGGTTGCATCAGATGATCAAGTTGTTTTGTTTCTTCATTTTGACTTTTTGGGATACATGTGCTTTCTTCTTTAGACTCTTTATACTCTTCTTCTTATATAGTTTCTTCTATGGATTTCTTGAAATCCATATTTTAATTGAAGGTTATGTCTCTACTGACTTCAAACTTATGTTGTTCTAAGATATAGATTTTATAGAATTTGCTTGAATCATTGTATCCCACAAATATACCCTTCTTTCCTGAGGGTTCTAATTTCTTCCTTTTATCCTTGGGGATGTGAATGTAAATAGGGCATCCAAAGATTCTTAAGTGTTCCACATTAGGTTTCTTTCCTGAGAATAATTCTTCTAGAGTCATATCCTTCAATATGCGGTGGGGAATTGTTTTCTTTACATAGATTGTTGTCATGGCTCCTTCTCCCCACAAATACATAGATAAACCTTGATCGTTCATTAGTTATTTCACAATTTATTAAATGGATATTTTCTTCCTTTCTGCTACACCATTTTGTTGAGGATTATGAGGAACATTTAGCTCCCTCCTAACCCCTATTGATTTTCAAAATGTAACAAATTCCTTGGATGTATATTTTTCTCCATTATCTATTCTCAAGGTCTTGATTTTCTTGTTTGTGAGGTTCTCTATCTCTCCTTTGAATTCTTGAAACTTTCTAAAAATTTCATCCTTTGTCCTCAAGATATATAACCAAGTCTTTATTGAGTAATCATTTATGAATATTACATAGTAATGAGAACCTCCTAGATATTTGACTAGCATCAGACCACAAACATCTAAATGTATTAGATCTAGGATTTCCTTAGATCTATTATTTCTTCTTGAGAATGGTTTCTTAACATTCTTACCAAGAGCACATCCTTTGAAAATTCCTTCATGTGTAGATTGTAGTTCTTGTAATCCTTCAACCATCTTTTTCAGAAAGGGAAATGATTGATAGTTGATATGAGAATACCTTCTATGCCAAAGTTCATTGGGATTGACTTCATCATGTACAAGGGATTCATCATTTTGTTTTATTAGTCTGTATAGTCTTCCTTCATGGGTTCCAATAACTCTAGCATTCTTTATGTTGGAGTCTCTAGGCCAAGATAATACTTTTACATCTACAAAGGCTATTCTATTTCCTTTGTCTTCTAGGAAAGATATGGATACAAGATTATTTTCTAAATCAGGTACATATAAGACATTGCTCAAATGAACATTGTTACATGTTTTCAATTTGACAGAGGCTTCACCAATACCTTCGACTGGATAGGTGTTTCTATATCCAAGTTGTACCTTGTGGGATGTATTATTTTCATTTATATTAGAGAGTCTGGCATGGTCTCTTGTCATGTGCCTCGAATCTCCACTGTCAATTATGCACATGTCATCTTCAAGAGTTCTTGTGAGAGTTGAATAGTGTATATGATCCTTCTTTTCATTCATGATTTATGTTGACTGATAACTAGTCAAACTTTTATTTTGACCCAAAATCTCAACCTTGATGTTTTTTCTTTATGAGAGTGCCAAGAGGTGTGTTGGACTAAGGCACACTAGAATATCTTCTCCTTGAGTAAGGTATTCCATCATAAGGTGTTGGGAAAGAGTTTTAGGTATTTCTGCAACTACACCTGCTAGTAACCCTAGCGACAATTCTTCAATAACTGCACCTGCTAGAAACCCTAGCGACAATTCTTCAACAAGCTTGATAACCTTATGTATTATCTTCTGTCCAATGGTTATACTAAATGAAGGCGGTGTGGGACCATAACCTTTTAGAAAAGTGGGTGTGCTCGTTTAACCATAGACAATATAGCGATATTGTCACCCAGCCATAGGCACTAATGTCGCCCCCAAGAACCTTGACCTTGACAGAGAGAATGATTCTGGTAGTACATCTCTAGCCAACCAAGGCTAATGTACCAAGAAAAGATAACCAAAAATGATGAGAGAGTCCAACCCAAAAAGATCGAAAATAAAGATTGCAGGATTGAAGTTGTAGTTGCTCCTGAGACTTGTGCACAACTAGACTTCTGCAATGTGCACAAGTGGATTTTTGCAATTTTGAGATATTCGTGTCAAATGAGAACTAGTATCCTATATTTATATTCTTTTTTGAGGCAGTCTGGGCCGACTTCTCTTTTTGGGTGCTAAAGACTTAATATAAAATATTTTCTTTAGCCAACTTCTCTTCTAGGGTTATTTCCAAGTCTTTTCTCGCTTTTAAAATATTCTAATCTCATTGAAGGTCACAAATGGAGGTCAATACCTCCCGCAACTACCATAATATCAACATATCTGAGTGAGACAATGCTCTTAGAGTCTGAATTTCTCAGAGTGGTTCATGTTTCGCGAAGTACAAATTGATTAGAGTGGATCTAACCCTCAGATTATGAATCATTGGAGTGGTTCTAGTTCATAAAAATATGATATATCGAAGTGGTTTAACCTATGTGCATAGAGACACTCCGATAAGAGGGTTTTCGATGATTTAAGCACTTTGTCATAGTCTGAGGTTATATGGAAGGTTAGCGTTCAGGTTTAGAACCTGGTTCTACACATAATGTTAGCTCCAAGTTTAAATATACAATACTATGTGCGTGTTTTTTTTAGCACCTAAGACTAAAGAGTCAAATACAGTGTTTTAAATTTCACAGAGGTTAACATGGTAGCTTAGAAAACAGAGGATTGACATAGGTTTTGGATCATTTGATCCAACTTTCCCAAAACTGATTTGGGAAATTAGAATTCTTAGAATTGTGAGCCTATGTAGGTAGAATCCACCAGGTGGTATTATTATAAGGAATGTGAATTCACATATTGTCGAACCTATCAACTACCACAAAAAAATGTTCATGTCCCTTCCTAGTTGTCAGAAAACCACCCACAAAATCCATGGAAATTCTTTCCCACTGGGCTTGTTGGTACAATAAAGCATGCATCCTCAAATATATTGAGCTACATATTCTTGAATATTCATCCAATACACATACCTTTGTAAGTTATCAACCATCTTCCCAACACCAAAATTTTAAATAACCTTCGAGGTGTGAGCTTCTCTAATAAGTTGCAATATTTTACCTTTAGTAACACAAAGCTTGTCTATATTTTAGAGAAACCCATTCCGGAGATGATAGTTAGCCTTGTCATTGCCTTCTTCTACATTAATTTTTCTCTATAGATAATGAAAAACCTCTTTAAAGGCCTCGCCTTCCACATATTCATCTTTGTATGCATCATGGGTAAAAGGATCCATGTGCATAAGAGTTCCCAAAGATATAATATTAGATGTGGGTAGCCTAGAAAATCATGTTTTCCAACGTATTAGTGTTTCATTTCTTATACTTGATGACTAGATGAAATTATTGCAAAAATTCCATTAACTTGTAATGTTTGGTTTGTTGTAGCTTACTCTCAACCTAAAAACATTGTATTGGCTAGTGATCAATGTGTATAATGGTTTCATTTCACATCAAATAGTGATTCCACTTATTAACATATTGAACTAGGGCATATATTTCCTTATCATATGTAGGGTATTTCAAAAATCCCCCATGAAACATCTTGGAATGATAACATACTAGCTTACATACTTGCATCAAAACTACTCCCATAGCATACTCACATGCATTTGTCTCCTTTTTTAAAGGCTTATGCAAATTAGGGAATGCAAGAACTAGTGCCTGACTAATATTTCAATTTATCTCATTGAAATATATATGTTAATTGTTTCCCCATGGGAAACTCTTACCGCTCGTTTTTACGATATGGAGTGGTGCGACTACTACTAAAAAGGATTCTATGAACTTTCATAGGTACAATGTCTCCCCAACAAATCTCTTAAATTCAGTGACATTAGTAGGAACTAGCCATTTTGTGATGCCCTCCATATTTTTGGGAACTATCTTTATCTCCCCTCCACCAATCACATACCCCAAATACACCAATGATTGCTAATAAAACTCACATTTCTTAAGGATTGATTGGCGTACTACTTAGAACTATCAGAGTGATATAGTGTTATTAGAGTCTGAATTGCTCTGAGTGGTTCATGTTTCTCGAAGTACAAATTGATCAGAGTGGTTCTAACCTTCATATTATAAATCATTGGAGTGCTTCCAGTTCATCGAAGTATGATATATCAAAGTTGTTTAACCCATGTGCATCAAGACACTCCGATAAGAGTTTTTCGATGATTTAAGCACTTGGTCATAGTCTGAGTTCATATGGAAGGTTAACGCTCAGGTTTAGCACCTGGGTCTACACATAATGTTAGTGCCAAGTTTAAATATACAAGACTATGTGTGTGGTTTGTTTAGAACCTAATACTAAGAAGTTAAATGCATTGTTTTAAATCTCACATAGGTTAACACGGTAACTTAGAAAATAGAGGATTGGCACAGGTTTTGGATCATTTGATCCAACTTTCCCAACATTTATTTGGGAAATTAGAATTCTGATAATTGCGAGCCTATGTAGGTACGATCCACCATGTGGTATTATTATAAGGAATGTGAATTCACATATTGTTGAACCTATCAACTACCACAAACAAATATCCATGTCCCTTCCTAGTTGTGGGAAAACCACCCACAAAATCCATGGAAATGCTTTCCCAAGGTCGAGTGGGTACATGTAATGGATGGTATAGACCTTGCTTTCCTATTACTGGGCTTGTTGATACAACAAAGCATGCATCCTCAAATATATTGAGCTACATATTCTTGAATATTCAACCAATACAGATACCTTTGTAAGTTATCAACCATCTTCCCAACACCAAAATGTTATGTAACATGTTACCTTGGAGGTGTTATCTTATCTAATAAGATGCAATATTTCACCTTTAGGAATACAAAGCTTGTCTATATTGTATAGAAACCCATTCTGAAGATGACAGTTATCCTTTTCATCACCTTATTATACATTAATTTGGATCTATAGCTAATTAAACACCTCTTTAAAGTCCTCATCTTCCACATATGCCTCTTTGTATGCATCATGGGTAAAATGATCCAAGTCCATAAGAGTTCCCAAAGCTATAATATTGGATGTGGGTAGCCTTGAAAATCATGTTTTCCAATGTATTAGTGTTTCATTTCTTATACTTGATGACTAGATGAAATTATTGCAAAAATTCCATCAACTTGTAATGTTTGGTTTGTTGTAGCTTACTCTAAACCTACACATATTCTAGTGGCTAGTGATTAATGTGTATAATTGTTTCCTTTCACATCAAATAGTGATTCCACTTATTAACATATTGAACTAGGGAATATGTTTCCTTATCATATGTAGGGTAGTTCAAAAATCCCCCATGAAACATATTGGAATGATAACATACTAGCTTACATAATTGCATCAAAACTACTCCCATAACATACTCACATGCATTTGTCTCCTTTTTTAAAGGCTTATGAGAACTAGGCAATGCAATAAATGGTGCAAGACTAATGTTTCAATTTTTCTCATTGAAATATATATGTTGATTATTTCCCCATGGGAAACTCTTACCACTCATTGTTATGGCATTGAGTGGTGTAGTTATTACTAAAAAGGATTCTATTAACTTTCATAGGTACTATGTCTCCCCAACAAAGCTCTTAAATTCAGTGACATTAGTAGGAACTAGCCATTTTGTGATTCCCTCCATATTTTTGGGAACTATCTTATGCTTCCCTCCACCAATCACATACTCCAAATACACCAATGACTGCTAAGAAAATTCAAATTTCTTGAGGTTATCAAACAACTAGTTATTTTTCATAGTCTCTAACACTTGCATGAGATGTGAGATGTGCTCCTTCTAGTTATATCTATCAACCAATAAATCATAGAAATACACTATAACAAATGAATATAAATATGGGTGTAATACATCATTCACCAGTCTCATAAATGTATTTGGTGCATTACATAGACCAAATGGCATAACCAACCATTCATACAAGTCTTGCCTTGTCTTGAAGGTGGTCTTCCAACTGTCTTATTCCTTGACACATACCTGTTGGTATCCTGATTTGAGATCCAACGTAGTGAATTACTTCCAATGTTGAAACTAGTCTAACAAATTATTGATCATGGGCAAAGGGTACCAATTCTTGAGTGTAATATTGTTCAAATATTTGTAGTCAATACACATCCTCAAATTTCCATCCTTCTTTGGTATGATGATGATATGTGAACCACATGGTGAAGTGCTTGGTCGAATCACTCCCTACTCGAGTAGTTTCTACAATTTCTTCTTCACTTCATCTTCTTCCAAAATAAACTATCTATATAGCCAAATATTTCGTAATGGAGATTCATGCAACAATTGTATCCCATGCTCCACTTTCCTCTTATGTGGTATCCCATTAGTATCCTAGAACACTTCTTTGTATTCCTATGACAACTCCTCCAAATTTGTTTTTTATTTTGAGTACATCCCTCCAAGGATGCCTTTACTTTGCTAATTCTCTGATAAGAAAATAAAACATACTTCTTACTTGAACTAATCAACTTTGTATATTGGTTGGCACTTTCCAGTGAGATATTAAATTTACCTTTATGTACATTGACGATGAAATACATCCCATCCTTGATTAGGAAGTACTTTTTATCTCTCCTCATGAATATTGCATCCATCGTATACATGTAGGGGCTTCCAAAACACACATCAAGGGGTACTACATCTAACTCCACCTCATCAATAAAATCTACAATTACAACAAATTTGATCTTACGTTATTTTGTGACCTTGATTTTTGCATCCGTTTTTTACCCACCCAATGGGTATGGGCTTGGATGATCATGAACCTCCAACCCAAGCTCTCTAAATAGATCAATTTTTATGAGATTGGCCTATGAACCATAATTAAATAGAGAATCTACCTTGGTATTCTTGACCTAGATGTTGATATGGAATATTTTTATCATCTATTTCTCTTCCTTATGATGAAGGCTACTTAGCTTCACCTCCTTCTAAACTGAAGTGTAGGAAATATTCTCATCCACATTTGAGATGCTCTCTACCCATTGCTTGAATCTCTTGCAAGAAGTTTCTTCTTCTTGGCATCCTTCTTACGATTCTTAGGGTTCATCTCAAGATGTAGTTTCCAATACGTTTTTTCATTGTGACCATCAATATTGAAATGGTTATAATGATTACTTGGATCCTTGCATTAATATTCATTGGTTGCATCTTCTTGTATTTTCCTTTCCACTTCCTATTTCCCTCCTTGGAAGTGTCTTGGTGATATTTCTATTCAAAACCACTTGGTTGTCCTTTCTTGTAGCCTATATTTTCCTGATATTGTGCTTGCACATAGGCCTCATCAATTGTCGTGAGATTAAAGAGTGTTACTTTCTTTCAAAAATAACTATATAGACCCCCCAAATATTTTAGAAGTACATATATGTTATTGGGAGAGATACCCAACATGATATCCATATTCCTAAATTTGGTGGTGTACTCTTGCACATACTACCCCTTCCTTTTCCTGGAGTAGTGTCAATGGATCCATTGTTCCTCTACATACCCAATAGGTCATAACTGGGACTTAATGAGGGTTTTGAAATCCTCCCACTTAATTGTTGGTGGATCACCCTCCAACCTATGTGTTTCCATGTGAATTTCCTACTGGGTTAATGCATTGTCTTCTAATTTCAATTTGGCAAACAAAATCTTCTTCTCTTCTTCTATATGGTGGACATTGAAATAGACCTCTAACTGTTGCAACCAATCATTCAAATTTATTGCATCAATCTCACCTTGGTATGGCTTGATATCCACTTTTGCTTCCATTTTAAATAAACATTGTGAAGGGGTAGTGGCACTAGAACTTGGCTTCTCTTTCTTGGGCTCTTTCCTCAACTAATTTTTTGGGGTCTTCATTATCTCTCGTTTTTCCTTCTAATCTAGTCTCTGAGTAAGAGTCTCTAACCTCCCCAAAAAGTCTAGTCTTATTTTTTAGAGCCTCCATGAGGAGGGTCATATTGTGATAGATATCATCAACTTTCTTTTACAGCCTCACAAATGTCTCTTTTGCTAGATCTCGAGGGTTTTTGTGAATAGACTCTTCTTCCATGGCTAAGGTTTTGCGACATTCTTCTTAATACAATTCCTTTATCTTGCAGCTTTCCCCAAATACTCAAAAGAAAACTATTTTGATACCAATATGATGTGCAAATTGTTGTGTATATTCCACTAGGAAAGTTCTTCACAACAAATCTTGTAATACTCTGAAATATTAGATTATGCAATTTATTTCCTTAGGTATGAGATTAGTTATTACTAGCTTAATGCTCAAATTCATGAAAACAAATGAATATGAAATTGAAAGAACAGGTGAATATACACACCATCCAAACTAAATGAACAAAAGGAGTATCCTTGGAAACCCAAAACTGGATAAAACCCAGTTAGAAGGTGAGTCTTATGCTCTACTCTCTTTTCTTTAGTTATGAATAGTAAGTTAAAAGAAATGGACACTCACTATGGAGTTTGCTTTGACACTATGGCCTATATGGATGCAATAAAATATTTTCCTCCTCTGTTATGCTCTCAAAATACCACTCCTAGCTACTTTTCTCAACTATGGAACAAGTACCATGCTAAAGAATAGAACCCTTTTCTCCTTCTAGCAGCCCAATATTTAACATAGATTGATAGTCGTCTAGGGTTAGGGTTTTTGCATCCTCAACCCTCAATTAGTGATAAGTTTTGGACCTTATAAAATATTCTTGTAATCCCACACATGGCCATCTCCATATGTGTGAGTAATGGGGGTTGATGTGACATCGAGTCATACCAAGGTGATCAACAAGGGAGGCCAACTTGTGGGAGGCATAACTTTCACATACCAGCTCTGATTGAGGTGATCTTTGCAATGTTGTAAAGGTATTGATGTGTATAACAATGTCGAGGGTGAAAGGGTAAGTTTTGGAAGTTGTAATTCCAAAAACTTCCATTTAATTCATCAAAATGGCTCTGGAAGGTTCTAGACCTCAATTTTCCAAACTAGGACCTGCCACTAAAATGGGTCTTGGAAGCCAATTACTCCGATTTTTCCACCCATAAAGTACTAATATAGGTGAAAAATTATATCATCATACATTATGGGTAATTGTTATAGTAAAGGAACTTGTCCTTGCATGGTTTAGGGTCTATGTGTAGAAGGATCTTTGTTTCTTTCTCTGTGAACTAGATTTTTCTTTTAGTAATCCAATCGTGTACCCCCCATTGTGATTATCTCCATGACATATATGTTATTTATTCAATAGATTCATATTTTCTTGGAAAATGAATGAATTGTGAGTAATAATTTCAGACACTAGGTTCTAAACTTAGGCCAATAGTGCATCAGTATATTCAATATCCTAACATGGATAAGGTCTCTTTGGAGACATTGATGAACATTACAAAAATATATTTGAATGATAAGAAAAACAAACATGTAAATTTAATGAAATAATCATACATTCATTAGACATTCAAATCAACACACATAATAGATAAAATATAGGGGGGAACCATGACACAGTCTTCTTTACTCAATTCATAAGATCAGTGCATACAAACTCCTTATAACCCCATACAATAGTTAAGGGATTTAAATCCTAATATCTCCTTCTTCCATATAATCTTTGATACAAAAACTCAATATGAGAGCCAAAATAGCCCACTCTCTAACCCTCATCCCATCATTTTCATTGCTTTAAATACACTTTAAATTAGTTACAAACAATTATAAAATGATCATAACTTCTTACAACATAACCCTCTAACAAAATAATAAGTGGACATGTTACTTCTAATTACATTCATGGTTGTTAGTGTTTAGACCAGGAATAGGGTGTTTAGCACAAAACAAGTACAGAGGCTAAACTCAACATGAAGAACAAAACTAAGTGCACAAAGACTAGTTGTACTCATCCTTTCAAAACAACAAAATGGGGCACCAACAATGATCAACACTTCAAAGTCACTATGAATCCTAGTAAATACATTATTATATGTTAGATAAACCTATTGTAAAGTGAACATGATTCATTTTCATGGAATTCAGATGCCAATCTCTATTGTAAAGAAAAAAGCTATGTACACAAAGACTAGTTGTAAGCAGCTTTCAAAACAACAAAATGGGGCACCAACAATGATCAACATTTCAAAGTCACTATGAAGAATCTAGTATATACACTATTATATGTTGGATAAACCTATTGTAAAGTGAAAATGATTAATTTTCATGGCATTGATGCCAATGTCTTATTAAATTGACCCTATGATTAATGAACAAGTTCCATGCACATGGGTTGGGACTTCTGCTATTGCAATTTGTACATTGTAGGGTATCTCCACAATTTGCAATAAGAAGAGGTGCCAACACAGGGAGAATTCTACAAGAGCCTTTGTTTCTAGTTTAATCAATGTAAAGCCAAATAGAAATGGAGATATTGAAATTAAATATTTGAAAATGGATTAGAATGAAATTGCATTAGATTGCAATATGGATTTCACAAATTCTTAAATTGTAATATTAAGACATTACAAGTACACCACCATGGCAATTGCGAGTAATATTTTTTATTATATAAAACGATAAAAGATCACAACGACGAGAAGAGGGCATCCCATTCCGTCTTAATTACACTATTTTTTATTTATTTAGAGAATTGTATTCCTTCGTTCGCAGTCCTGTCCTTCTTCGTTGCTCTGTTCGACTGGACTTAGTGGATCCTGTTATGAAAACCATAAACACATATTTATCAATCCACAAGAAGCAATGATAATTAATATCGATAAAACAAGAGAGATAGGAAGAGAAATAATGAGTACTCGTCACAGTTGATGGAAGTGCTGATGGGAAAGCCGACGTTCACGCCACAGAGGGAGGGTATTTTGACGGCCTTGCTGGAGTCGTAGTTGGAAGACCCAGCGACAGATTTGATGCATCTACACACCGCTTGCCTGTCCGCAGTAGAGGTAGCCGCAGCGTTCAGACTCTTAACGCCTTTGCAGCATGCCGCCGTGGGGTTAGCAGCGTCCCCGGTGACAAAGGAAAGGCAGGGGAGAAGGTCAAAGATCGCCGTAGAGCAGGAGATGGCACCTTCTGCGACGCCCATTGCTGCCGCTTGAAATGCCAATGCTAACACTAGAGCTTTCCATACTGTGCTCGTCCTCATTTTCAAAGGTAAACCCTAAATATCAAGGGAACTGGGACAATGCAATGCCATGGTACGCAGCATAACCCATATATATAGATAGTTTTTGTGCCTGAAATGGTTCAGATTGCGTGCGAGACACGATGGATGGATATGTAACTCAACTGTTAGGGCGAGGAGAGTAGATATCTTTCTTTTCAGATTTTGACGAAATGCAAAGTTCAGTGGATACACTTATTAGAATATCAGTGTTTTGCTTCGCAGTAACCCTTCCTATTTTGAGATAGTGGGATGTAGATTGAATGGAATGGCTGTAATTTTAGTCTTAAGTAGACGAATGACACCTATATCAACCCACCCAAAAATGCTATTCCTGAATAAATTTGCAGATCTCTCTTTGTTGTACTGTTATATAGTGGAGGCGGCCGTAATCAAGTTTCATGCTTAAAATATGATTCGTGGTAGACTTGGCAACGATTCATTCAATATGTAGAGATTTGAATATTGGACTTCCCGAGGATTGGCTCAATAAGGACAAGTGAGATTCCTGTCATTGAGCATTATAAAGATTTGTTGTTTTTTATTAAACGGCATTTGTTGAGCCACGAATTCAGCGAGGGTGGGGCCGTTACATATAATCACAGCAAATTAGCAAACGAACAATAATCACAACAAAGTAGCGAGTGAAGCTGAAACAAACCGATGGCGTTGGCTTCAATATCAATTATTTCTATCATTGCGCACAAGTTAACAAAAATACTAAATTTGCCCATATCATCCCATTTGCCTCATTCTTTGATCTACACCATCAATGCAATGACACTATTTGCAATCGTAATGTCTACATAATCAAGTTGTCACTTTAACACAAGCACCAACTCCTCGTGCACTACTCTTCACAGTGAACTACCTTATATGGGGTGAAGTGGTCACCGGTTACAATTTCATTTTTCCTGGGCTTCACTTGGCATAGGGAATATATTAAGGAGAAAGCTTCGGTAGTGGTTAACTAGGAATAACTCCTCTTGCATGTGTTAGATTTTCTTAATTTACATAGTAGCAGAGCTACAAGTGTTCTTAGATCTTCTTTTAATAACTGTTATTAATAATTGTTATATCATATATTGGAAAATAAGCAGCATAAAAAAGAATAAGAGAATAAAAAAATTTATCCTGGGAAAACCTGAAATGGGGGAAAAACCTAGCCAATTTTTCTTAGATAGATTTTGTCTAAGATAAACCAGCCATAAAACAACTCTCAAGAGCAACAAACAATGAAGAAACCCTAGCACTAGGATAGTGCAAAAACTAGTGCTAGGAGTTGCACTGGTAGCACCATACAAGAATAGCGCACCTCTTTCCAGAGATAGTGCACAAGAAAAAAAACAACACTAAGAAAAACCAAGAACCTCAGATGCCACAATGCAATGTCTTCTTCCTTGCCTGAGACTTGCACGATGCCACAATGCCATGTCTTCTTCCTTGCCTGAGACTTGCACGTCCTTCTTCAATGAGTATAATGTAGGTGGATGTCGATGGCCACCCACCTTTTCCAACTGGCTCAAAACAATTTTCTGACAATTTTGGTAATTTACTATTTTTAGCAATTTTTTCGAGTTCCAAACTTTCGGAACCATTTTGAGGCCCTAAACGACGTTTATTTGGGAAAACAAGGAAAAACATTGAACAAAGTTCAATGCTTCTCACACAAAAGTTGTAGTCCTCGGATAGATCTTTCTAACAGTGTATCCAACACCCCAAACGGAGATCGTATGCAAAAGTTACGCCCCCGAGAAGTTGACGTATCAACTACCTCCATCAGTGCCCGCAAATCTTTTGGATTTTCATCTTTCAGGGTTAGGGTTTTGGATTTTCCTTATGTTAAAAATGCCCTTAGAGCCTTATTGTAATAATCATCTTCTTGCAAATGAGAGTAGCCATCACATCTATTCTGAGAGATAAGATGCCACCATTCTAGCGAGTGTTTTACTCTGTATTTTTACAGTCTCTGTACATTTATTTCATTAATATAAATCATGTATTACTGTATCTCTGTGTTTATGGTTGCATCTATGATACATTTATGTTATATTTTTGGATATCTGATATATCTATATATATTTCTTTATTATATCTCCACTCTCATTTTGTGCCAAAAATAATCCGGATCAGTGGTATCAGAGCAAGTTGTTCTTGATCCTTTTTCACTGCATGTCCTTGACGAGGTCCGAGTATAGCAAGTTGGGTCTCGAGCTTGTCTGTTAAGCCCTAATTTTGGCTCATTACCACTTAATTGGGGCATATTAGATTAGTAATGTTATTTTATTTATGTCGGCTTTAGGCCATTAGTTGTGATTTAGATTAGTAATGTTATTTTATTTATGTCGGCTTTAGGCCATTAAAACCTCCTAGTCTCC
>ML778168.1:445780-478008 GCA_009831015.1 Picea engelmannii | reverse complement strand
CCCCACCGCTAAAGGTAGAACACCAAGGGGGATCTGGAATGGAACCTCAACCGTAGATCTAGGCGGGTGGACTCTGTCCATCCAGATCTTCTCGTTACTTACCTTAATGTACATTTGTGCCCCGGCTTAAAGCCAACATCTCTTCCTCACATCCAACGGTTGTCACAAACCCTGAGATCCTTCGAAAGAATCTCGTCCGTTCATCGGGTTTATCATCACGAAAGTATGAACTCTCGATCATGGGACTCCCAAAATCTCGATCCCTGGTTTCCTGATGCAGTTAATATCTCAACACGTAACCTCTGTGCATCGAACGGTTGATATCTATCCCTGGGTTTTCAACACGAAAAATCCCGAGCCCTCATCATCAGGATTCCCGATTCCGTGATTCCCGATTTCCCGAAATGGGTAATCTCACAACATGTGGCCTCTGTCATTCGAACGGTTCATATCTATTTTAGGATTTCCACCATGGAAAGTCCCGATCTCTTGTCATCAGGACTCCCGATCTCGCGATTCTCGATTTCCCGAAATGGGAAATCTCACGACACTTGGCCTCCGTCATTCGGACGGTCTAGATCTATTTTGGGGCTTTCGTCCCTATTCACTGGGGTTTTAACCCTCGGATATCTCCTGACAGATCCAATGGTTGTTGGGTTTTCCAGCCAAAATATGATGGCTCAGACGGTTCCTAACTAATTTGGGATTTCGCGTATCACGATTTCCATACTCCTGTGCAATTCCAAAGGGATTTAAACCCCGTGCACACTTTCCAGATCTAACAATCACGAGGGTTCACCTTCCCTACCAAACCGATCTTAAAGCTCCTACACTTATGATGTGGATTCCTCTCTCCCTGTGGACTTATACCACACTGGCTGCAGTTTCATAATGCCGCTATACCTCCTGAGCTTAAAAACTCGTCAAGTAACTCCTTGACATTTTGGAGAAAACCAGGGTCGTAAATTAGCCTTCCAGACCCAATTTCCCTCTCATTCTCGGTCGAAAGACCACTCCACTGGCCCATCTAGGCTCAGTGTCGAAACCTTGGCTCTGATACCAAACTCTAGCGCCCCTTTTCTAGCTACCATGGCTTAATTGATAATAAGAGAAGACTATAACACCACTCCATACATGATTCGTACAGGTATTATATGATCCATATTCTTTCAACAATTAAACACATTCAAGCTCAGAGTAAACATATTCTCTATGGCTATAATTAACAATCCATATCATTTCATAATAAATCATATACACAGCGGAAATCATGATAACATAAGCAACACAGTCCTGCAAAACATGATTAAGGCATAATCAGATACTTATCTTTCAACAGTGGTAGATTCCACCAACCAAGTGCAGGCCTTCCACGAACCTCCCAGCCTTAAACCACACTGCTCATCATCTCAGTAGTGGGTCACCCCCGAGATGGGACTAAGCTCCACCCCAAGGCAAGGAATCCTATGCTAGGCTGAGGTTATAGGAAAAACAACACATAAAATCTGGAAGGATTCTTCCCAGGATGCCATCTTACGCCCACTACTATCAGACTCTCATTCCCCACATGCATGTTCCGCCCAGGAGTATACACCTTCACAAGCACAGTCCATCGGTGCTAACCTCCCTCTCTGTGTCTCGGCAATAGGCCGAATCAGGAAGTCTTAGAGCCTAAAGCTGGTGCTGGACACTCTCTAGAAGAAACCTCTTCCAACAACATCCACCTCCCTCACCTAGAGAGAGATCACACACAGGCTCAATCACAAATCGCGCTGGCCATCAAGCCACACACTGTCCATCTCTGTGTGGTTACCATAGTCAACTAGAAATACAAACATGGCCTCTCAAACAGGCTCAACAATGGCTTGAGGCCTCACAATGATGGTTCACAGGAATGCGTGATGAGTAACTCCTGCAGGGGTTGACACAGACTCCACAACTCAGAACGGAGGGTGAGACCATCTCTTCAGAACAACACAGGCTTACCCACTAGTTCAACAATGGCATAATGGTTCAGGGTCTCGGCTTCGAAACAGAGCCTCCATGCATAGGTTCGATCAGTCATACAGAGGATGTGCACGGACTATCAAAGACAATACCGAGTTCTCGACTCTCAGAAACGCACGAGGTATTCTTGTAGAGGTTGGGTTGGTCATACTATTCAATGCTCCTACACACTTAGGTAGTCCAGTGGAATGGAGGAGGAACCCTTCTCACGGCTCACCCTAGCCATTTTATTCGCATGCGTCAGGGTTGACACTTGTCACCCATGAAACTGCATGTGTTCCACCAGCACGTGTCTCCCTTGCATGTTCTCCCCTTGCCAGAAACTTAGGATAAAACATAAAATGCACATGTATTTTGGGATAATATTAAAATATTATTCCCAGGCTTAAGCCCCCTAGGCTCAACACTTATCCCCTTTTCCCACCTTCCAACCCCTAATTCCTTGCCCACTCTATGGATGCTTTGTCCCCCTTCACTCGTTCATTGTGGTCGGTCTGCACATGGTGGTGTTTATATTTTATTAATTGTTCTGTGTGATTACATATACAATAGCAGGCTCCTGGCCTTCAACACTCAGGCTCCCTGGCCTAACA
Source organism: Picea engelmannii (assembly GCA_009831015.1). Classification (NCBI taxonomy): domain Eukaryota; kingdom Viridiplantae; phylum Streptophyta; class Pinopsida; order Pinales; family Pinaceae; genus Picea; species Picea engelmannii. The sequence goes on along the minus strand of ML778168.1, from coordinate 475,408 downwards.
AACACATAAGCCTCCAGCTTATAAAAAACTTGGCTCACCAGCCTATAAAACATAATTACAATTCCTTTCAGAACATGGTTTACAAAGGGGCTCAACCTTGGGGACATTACAATATCTCTTACAAAATTGTATTGTACATCAATGTGCTTAGTCTTTGAATGATAAGCAAGGTTATTTTCCATAAATATTGTTCTTTGATTGTAGTAACTTACTTTCATATCTCCCTGCTCAAACACAATTCCTCAACACAACCTTTGAATCCATACCACTTTTTTTCTTCCATGAGTGGTCGCCATGTATTCATCTTCCATTGTCGACAAGGCTACGACCGCTTATTTCTTTCTCATCCAACTTATTGCTCCATAGAATATCTTAAAGACATATCCATCGGTCGACCTCTGTCAATCCAAATCTCCAACGCAATCAACGTCGACAAAACCATGTACATATAATTTACCAATGTCACCTACAGGTTTTCCTTGGTAGCATATAGCATAGTCATTTGTTTCACACAAATACTTGAAAATTCTCTTGACAGTTGTCTAGTGCGGCTTTCCAGGTGTCAATGTGTAGCTTCGCAACACTCCCACTACATGGGTAATGCCTCGTCGAGGGAACACCATCACATACATCAAACTACAAACCGCACTTGCATAGGGAACATGTGTTGTGTCCTATATTTATTCCTATGTCTTTGGACATTGTTCATCAGTAAGCCTTGTTCCCAAAGGAATTGGCACCTTCACTGGTTTGCAATACTGCATGTTGAATTGTTTCAAAATTGTTTCAATATACTTCATCTGATTCAGTCGGAGATTTCTAGAGACTCGATCTCTCTTAATCTCCATTCCCAGAATAAAGTTAGCTTCAATAAGATCCTTCATGTTTAACTTGGAGGATAGTTTCTTCCTCACCTCCTTTATTGTGCCCATGATGTTTCCAATCAACAACATGTCATCGACATACAAATCTACATATCTGAAACGCCCACCTTCTTCCTAGGAAAATATGTAGTGTGCAACTTTGCTTCTCACAAATCCCAAACTAAGGATGTATGTGTTAAACATTTGGTACCACATCCTTGGAGATTGATTTAGACCATAAAGGGATATTTTGAGTTTTCACACCAACTCTTGTTTTCCATTTACTACAAATCCTTCAGGATGTTTCATGTAGATTTCTTATTCTAGGTTCTCATGTAGAAACTTTGTCTTCACATCCATCTGTTATATCTCTAGATCCAATGTTGTAGCCAGAGACATTAGTACTCTAATGGAAGTTATTTTTCTGACAAGGGAATTTTTTTCACCGAAGTCGACTCCCTCGACTTGGGAATATCTTTTCACTACTAGTTAAGTTTTGAACTTCTCAAATTGTCCTACAACATTCATCTTCTTATTGAACACCCACTTTCTACCGATAGGCTTTCTTCCACTAGGTAACTTGAATAAGTCCCACGTCTCATTCTTGTACAAGGATTCCATTCTTATACAAGGATTCCATCCCTTTTACCCATTCATGTAGAAAAACATGAAATTCAACAAAAACTATTCCTTCCTTGTTATAGTAAAGGTATGTATCCGTCCATGCTTCATATTCTATGTGTTTCAAGATATAGGTTTTTTTATGTGCGAACTTGATTTCTATATTAGTAATCTAGTATTGTACCTCCCATTATGACGGTCTTCATGAAATATATGTGCTTTCTTCAATAGATTCAAATTATCCTCACAGAGGAACCAATTGTTAGTGACAATTTCAAACCATGGGTTCTAAACTTAGGCCAATAATGAAGTTCATTAACATTTGTGTATTCAATATCCTAACAATGATAAAGTCTCACCCAATAAACTTATGAACATTATAGGAATAAATTTGAATTCTATGAAAAAAAAAAACATGTAAATGCAATGAAATCATCATACATTCATCAGACATTCAAATCAACAAAAATAACACAAAAAAATTATGGGTAGAACCATCACATAGCCTTTTATATTCGATCCACAATATTGATCCATACAAACTCTTTATAACCCCATACAATAGTCAAGGGCTTTAAAGCATGATCTCTTCTTCTTCCATACAATCTCTTCTACAAAAACTCGATATAAGAGCTAAAATAACCCTTCCTATTTTGAGATAGTGGGATGGGTTGTAGATTGAATGGAATGGTTGTAATTTTAGTCTCAAGTAGACGAATGACACTTATATCAACCAACGCAAAAATGCTATTCCTGAATAAATTTGAAGATCTTTCTTTGTTGTACTTTTATATAGTTGAGGCGATCAAAATCATGTTTCATGCTTAAAATATGATTCGTGGTGGACTTGGAGACAATTCATTCAATATGTACATATTTGAATATTGGACTTGGTGAGGATTCACTCAATATGTACAAGTGAGATTGCTATCATTTAGTGTTACAAAGATTTGTTTTTATTTATTAAATGACATTTTTTGAGCCACAAATTGAGCGAGGGTGGGGCCATTACATCTAATCACAAAATATTAAAAAACGAACAATAGTCACAACAAAGTAGCGAGTGAGGATGAAAAAAATGGATTGTGTTGGCTTCAATATCAATTATTTCTATCATTGCACCCAAGTTAACAAAGACAATAAATTTAATCCATAAATTCCTGGTTTACAAGTTTGTCGACTTTTAAGTTACTGTAGGTAATGGTCAGACACTTTTAATCAATAATGCAAAGGACACAAACAATCACACAGTACACCGATATTTTACCCTGAAATCCATTAACGGGGAAAACGAGCATTTTGTTGAGTGTTTTCCTCTCTTGTTTTCTTATTCATTCAGAATGAAATCTTACATGTCTAACCTTGGTCCACACCTAAGACACAATCGACATCATACCCTCTTTCACAGGAAAGAAAAACCCTGTAGCCAATTTGACTTACATATGCATGACCAACAACCTACAATTACACATGCATTAACTTGCAAAAGTGCATTCTACGATTACCTAAAAACAAAAGCTTTTACGACCTTACAATGTGCCTCTTTATAGGCTTTACAATAAGAAAAACCCTAAATATTGGTGCCCAAAAATAGTTACAAATCCATGCATATCATTGGCTACAAATCCCACAAATCGCAAGTTTCTGTTACAGTAGAATCCAAGTCGAGTTTACCAGTCGACCTTCATTCGGTCTCTATTCATTCGTCTCACACCTTCACTTCAACATCTTGTCATTTGAATTTTCGTCGATATCTTCGAATTTGAATTTACGTGGTCAACTCCCTTGACCTTCAACCTATTGTCAATCAACCTCGACTTCGACCTGTTGTCAACCCACCTCGACTTTGACTTGTTTTTGATCCACCTCGACTTCGACCATTAGTTGATTTACCTCAACTAGGATTTCACTCCAAAGAATATAACAACCCAACATTCTCCCACTTATTGTCTTCATTAATGAAACATGAGATTCCTAAACTTTTGTTCACATACCAAGGGAAACAATGCCCATTGCCTCTCTGTACCAAGATAAATTCACAACACTCACAGACTTGCTCAACAAGTATGCTATGTTTTCCAATGTCGTCTAATGTCTCCAGTAGCACCTTGTTACTTACCACCATGTCTCTTATGAAATGGTATTGTACATCAATGTGCTTAGTCTTTGAATGATAATCAAGGTTCTTTGCCAGAAATATTGCACTTTGATTCTTGCAACTTATCTGCATAGCTCTCTACTCAAACACGATTCATGAGAACAACCTTTGAATCCATACCGCTTACTTGCTTCCAGGAGTGGATGCCATGTATTCAAATTATGTTTTAGACAAGGCTATGACCACCTGTCATTTAATTATCCAACTTGTTTCTCCACCGAACATCTTGTAGACATATCCTCTTGATCCAAGTGGATATTGGTGGCCACCCACCTATTCCAATTGTCTCCTCCTGTTTTTTTCCATTCAGCGTGTTCTTTTGTACTTATTTGTAATTGTGGGTTCTACACTTATGGGGATGTATGAATCCCCACACATCCTCCTAGTGGATACTGGTGGCCTCTTGCCTAATCCAACTGGATTATTTTGTATGTTTTCATGTCAACACATTTTGTTATACTTCCAGGGCCATTTTGGGGCCCTAAACATTGTTTTTTTGTCTCTCCATAGTTAAATTGTAGACAAAGTCAGAGTTTTACAATGAAATGTGTATCTCTCTAAAATACCTTTCCAATGGGTTATCACACACCTAAAACAGAGGTTGTATGCAAATGTTACAACCCTAGGAAGTTGAGGTACAAACTTACACCAACTTAGCCATAGGGGCCCACATGAATTTTGGCATTTCACCTTCTAGGGTTCGGTTTTTGGATGTCTAGTGTCTTGGAATTCATGAGTAATATCAAAAAGGCCTCTGGAGCGTCATTTCGATCTATTATGCTCAAACAGATGTGTGTATTAGCCAAATCTCTTCTCAGAGATAACTACCACCATTTGAGCAAGTGTTTTAGTTCTACAATTTTATAGTTTCATCCTATTTCATTATTCAATATAAGATATTATTCACTGGATATCTTTTTTATTCTTCATATCTCTATGTTTATTGTATTTAGTTTGTTAATTAGTTCGTTCCTCTACCAAATCTGGATCAGTGGTATTAGAGTGGTCTTCTCTTCATTTATTTTTCTTCATGCATGTCCCCGACAAGATCTGGGTACAAGAAGTTGGGACTCGAACCCTTCAATCCATTGCAATATCGGTCATGCCAAGCCCGAAAAAAACCCATGGGGGATGAAAAATAAAGATGATGGAGAAGGAGATCCTATTAAAATGTTTCTCGAGGAATCCCTTTCACGAGAAAGGAATGAAATGATGGAAAACTTCATGAAGCTCCTCCGATGATTACCCACAGGAGAAGCATCTTCATCAAGAGGCCATGAAAATCCCTTCAAGGTAAATGTAAATTTTGATATTCCATTATTTGAAGGACTGATAGATGACGATGTTGTAGATACATGGTTGAATCTTCTCAAAGGGTATATTTCAGTTCACAATTTTTTGATAGGTAAAATATCACTTTTGCACTCCTCAAGTTTGTTCCCCATGTTAAATACTAGTGGGATACTTACTTTGAGAAAAGGTTCGTACAGGAATATACAATTCTTGTGGTGGCCCCTACATGGGATTCCTTCTAGGATGCCATTAAAGAACAATAATACCTTGTTGGAAGCTACAAGGACCAGTACACCAAATGGACCACCCTACGTCATGAAAGGGACCAGAAAGTACCAGATTTCACCAATATTTTCCATACCCTATGCACCAAATTACGTATAAAAGACTCTCAGCGTCATCTGGTGTTCAAATATGAAGGTTGTTTGCATAGATATATTCAAACAAAAATGGAGTTTTTGGACATCACCTCATTTGGCATGACTTATAGATACATTGTCAAGATCGAGAAGAAGTTTAAGAAGAAAAGGAGAGAGTTTTGATCTGCAAACCCCTCATAGTCGAAGCAGGGAAAAGGCAACCCCAAACCACAAATCAAGGGACCAAGTCGAGATGGTCTCCCTCAAGACAACCATTTCAAGCTGCAGCATAAGAAGGCCATTGAGAAGACGAAGAAGGAAACGGGGAAATGGTGTGAGTACCATGAATTCCCTTGGCACAACACCGAAGAATGTTTCTCCAATAAGTCCCTCATGGCCAAACTAAAGGCTTCCGATTGAGAGGCAGATTCTGATTCCGATTTGAATCTCGAAGTAGGGAAGTAGATTATCGATGTTGAACCCAGTGCCATTGTCGCTACCACCAAAGTTCGACCAAGTGAACAAGAAGAACCATAGTAAGGGGAATGCCTCTTTCACTTGCATATGTGGGTAAAAGGGGATCCACTTCATTTCATTGTCGATATTGGTAGTCAGAAGAACATAATTTCAGTAGAGGTCGTCAATTGGTTGGAGCTTCTAATGACACCGCACCCGCAACCCTACACCATCGACTAGCTTTGCCAAGGAAGAGATCTTCGTGTCAACCAATAATGTCATCTTTCCTATGACATCAAGCCTTTCAAAGATGAGGTACTGTGTGATATTTGTCCCCTTTAAGTTTGTGATGTTCTTTTAGGACAACCATATTTGTAATAACGTCATGTTGTGTATGATTCTAGACCTTGTAGTGTTATTATTACATTGGGTAGACAATTGTATAGGATACCAGAGGTAGCATCGCCTACTGTTATTTCCTTAATCTATGATAAGCACTGCAGTAAGGTCATATCACATACCAGGAAGTTCATCTTCTTTGTGATCCATTCTCACAATAAGAAAAAGGTCGTCACCACATTCGTGGCCTCTACACAAAGCCTCTCTTTGTAGCAGAAGAAAGTGGATGGGATTGTGGAAGAATATAGAGACATATTCTCCTCACCTATAGGGGTACCTACAAAATAAAAAGTCAAGCATCCAATTGATCTGACCCCGGAAACACCTCTACCTAATGGGCCAGTCTATCATCACTCGTTGATGGAAAATAACGAAATTAGGAATCAAATCCAAGAAATTATTCAAAAGGGACACATCAGACTTGAATCCTTCCCTTGAGGAATCCCGTTTGTACTGGTGCAGAAGAAGGATGGGACTTGTAAACTCTACATGGATTACAGAGCCTTAAAACAATCACAGTCAGGAACCGATACCCCATTCCCAGGATTGATGAAAGTCTTGACTAAGTCAAGGGAGAAAGGTTCTTCAGCAAGATTCACCTAAAGAATGGATACCAACAGGTTCCCATCGAACCAACTGATGTATGGAAGACAACCTTCAAATATAAAGAAGGTCTCTTCAAATGTCTAGTCATGCCCTTTGGCTTAACAAATGCACCAACCACTTTCATGAGGTTGATGGATGATGTATTGAGACCCTTCACCAACTCCTTTATGGTGGTATATTTTGATGACATCCTCATCTTCAGTATAACATGGGAGGAACACATGTGGCATATTCGACAGGTTTTGAGCACTCTGCGGAAGCACAAGCAATATGCCAACTTGGAAAACTACTCTTTTGGCATGAATAGGGTCCAATAATTAGGATACAATGTTGATGAGCATGGGTTACATGTTTATCCACCTAAGATCCAAGTCATCTATGAATGGATAACCTCGACCTCACTGACCAAGCTTCGGATATTATTGTGACTAGCTAACTTCTACCAACAGTTCATATTGGGATTGTCCCATATTGCATCAGCCCTAAGTCAGGTGACCAAGAGTAGTGCCAGAGCTAAGTTCATGTGGGGGAAGGAACAACAATGAGCATTCTATGATCTGAAGCATCACTTGTGATCAGATCTAGTACTTTCCTTTCCTGATCTTTCACAACCATTTGATATTGAGATCGATGCATCTGACTATGTTGTGGGAGTAGTTCTCACTCAACATGATAATCCGGTGGCATACCATAGTGAGACACTCTCAGATATTATCCGAAAATACCCCACCTATGAAAAGGAAATGTATTCCGTTGTACAAGAATATCTTGAATGGAAACATTACATTCTGGGAAAAGAGATGATCATCCACACTAATCACAAGCCTCTTCAGTTCATACAGACATAGGGGAAATTGCAGAATGACTGCCATCAAAAGTGTCCCACCTACCTGCAATAGTTCCATCTCAACATCAAGTATAAGACATGTATCCCAAATTGTGTCATTGACTGCCTCATTCGACCTCCTATGGTTTCACTCACCACTATGCTCCATTCCTATAGACATGAAGCATTTGAGTGGCACCAACGTTATCAGCAACATTCAAACTTCACCACCACCTATCAACTATTGGGTGTAGGCATGACTGTCACCAATTTTCACATTCAGGACAGACTCTTATGCCACCTAGGCCATCTTTTTGTTCCTACAAGTGAGCATGAAAATATGATTTGGTAATCCCACTATAGTAGGATGACAAGACATTTTGGCATGGAGAAAACTATGGTCGTTCTTCAGAAACATTTTTACTGGCCAAAAATTTGACACGACATCAGCAAGTATATCATATTGTGCACTTCATGTGCCATTTCCAAGCCATCCATCAAGAAGCAAGGCTTATAAACCCCTCTTTATACTCTGTAGAAGACTTGGGAATCCATCTCAATGGATTATATGTCAGTCCTTTCATCCACCAAGGAAGGAAATGACTACATATTTTTGGTTGTTGATCTGTTTCCGAAGATGTCCATCCTCACAGCCTGCAAGAAGAATATCACAATGGAAGATACAACCAATCTCTTCTTCAAACAGGTGTGGGTCCACTTTGGGATACCACATACCATCATCTCCGACTGGGACAACAATTTTTTTAGCACATTTTGGTCGAGTCTCTAGTCACTGTTGGACACCAAGCTCACAAAATCCACTACTTTCCACCCCCAAACAGACGGCCAAACATAGGTCGTCAATTGGATGATTGTGCACATATTGTGCATTTACAATTCTAAGCATCCCCATACATGGGACAAGTGTCTCCCCTATGTTCAACATAGTTACAAAAGGTCTCTCCATAGCTCCACCAACCATATTTCATTTCAGGTGGGTCTGGGATTCCAACCCTTGGGACCCATTGATGTTGCACTTCCTATTTCCACCACATAGACAGATTCTTCCCATGATCATTCTATGATCGACAAGGGCACCATATTCATTGAGCAGATTCATCACATCCACCAATAGGTCTAGGATATTTTTTCGAAATCCAATGCTAAGTAGAAGAAAAACCATGATCAACATAGGGTACCACACAATTTTTCAGGTGGGTGACAAATTCTGTTTACATTTGTAGAAAGAGCGTCTCACCAGGCCCCATTAGAAGATCCACCTGCTTCACTATGGGCTTTACATTATAACCAAGTTTGTGGGTAGAAATTATTTTGAGCTAAACAATCCACCCTCCCTTGGCCTACACCCAGTGTTCAATGTGGATCTCCTTCAACCATAATTTCCACCATTATTGGTGTCACACACCCACGATGGGTCATAATAAAAAAAAAAAATTCCTCATGCAACCCTCAAGCTTTGAACTCAGTGGGGCCTGCTAACCTCCCATTCAATGGATTGTCTCCTATTCCTGAGCTGAAGAAGATCTTTGGGTCCCTACTGGAACCTCCATGAAACAAATCTGTAGGTCCTTTTAATCCCCTGATGTAGGCTTTGAGACAACCAGTGCGTGCTTTTCCTTGAGGCACCTTTTCCCTTCCTGGGAAAGCTACATAAAGGGCGCTAGTCTCCTGAATAATCCCCTTCCTCTCATGTGACCATGGCCTGTGACCATACGCCTATCTGAAAGGTGCTTCAAGACTTCGTGTATCAAGGAATTGGAAAGGAGTTGACCTCTTATTTCTAGATCCCCAAACTCCTAGTGTTAGATCGATGGATCATAATTATCCATGATCTAATGACTTAGATTAACTCATGAGTGTAGACTTCGCTTGTTCCAATAACTCTGCCTTTGACTCTCTCCAATTGTGAGTCAACAAAGTGTTGATCTCCCACCACGTGTCCTATCGCTATGGACGAATCACAATCTCCTCCCGGGGTTCCGCTGTTGCACCACTCCTGGAAACACCATCGTTCAACACATGCATCCCTACATGCTCTAAAAATGATACCCACATTTCCTTGATCAAATGGTCGAGAGGGCTCCCGAAGGGTCCTTATATCTATGGTCCATGGTGCTTTGTGACTTTGAGTTTCGGGGGTTTTGGTTGCACCAACCCGTAATATTCTCGATGCGCGAACCCCCAAACTAGTAGATCCAATAGTCAAGGTAGATCCTGATAGATCCTTAGATCAATGATCCACATTATTTCGTGACTTCAGGTTTCAGGGATTTTGGTTGCACCAACCCGTAATCTTCCCAATGCGTGAACTCCCGACCTAGCAGGTCCAATGGTCAAGGTGGATCCCGATAGATCATTGGATCTATGGTCTAGGTCACATCACAACTTCTGGTTTCAGATTTCAGAGGATCCATCCCCTTCACAATGGCTACCAAAATCTGTCAAACTTGTGAAGGCTAAAGGAGTCAAGGCATTAACGCCTATGCTCCTTATTCAAATCTAACGATCGTGATAGACCTCAAATCCTCCCAAAAGGATCTCATATGTTCATCTTCCAAATTAAATAATATTCCCTTTCGATACTTAAATCTCGTTATCCTTCCTGATCTTCATTAGTTATGAAGGACTTAAGATCTTTACGCTCTTTCTCCTGCACTTGACTCCTACAAGAGTCTTTTGTGCACCCCTTACGTTCATTCATCAAGTCTAGGACTTAAGTGGGTCTCAGTCTCTGCTTGCCTCCAAGGGAGCCTGTGCATATATGCACTACCTCTCCTAAGGTTAATAGACTTCGTCCTCCAAGGGAATCAAAATGATTAGGAAGGTTAAAATTCATACATGAAACTATGTCCGCGGTCGACGAACACACAGTTCGTGACTGTGGCTTATGCCACCATAGGACACAAGCATTTACGAGTATAAAACATGTCATGTTCATATGATTTCCTACTTTCCTATTCACACAATCAAGTAGATACAAAAGAAGGAATATATTATGAATTATTAAGAAATCATAACCATATCTAGGTCATTCACAGAATATCTAACTTTCACTCACAGTACTACTTAAACACACCAGATATGTGATTACTTATCTATTACAAGTTGTCGCCAACTAACTGATTGTGGGTGTTCATCCTTACACCCTACCATAGGCTCAGAGGCATCCATTATTAGCACTCTGGCCACCCACGTGCCAAGCCATGATATCACCAGGGAACTCTCGCAGTTCTCAAGGATCCTTTCTCTGTTCTACCTTCTTCTCGAGTTTTGTTATCTACAAAATTGCAAGGATTTCTCTCTCTCTCTATTATGGCCTCGACAAGGTTTATCAGATGCTTGCCCAACATCAAACTCGTAGCCTTCTGTTTTTCCTCTCACTGGAGAGCTTTGTGCCACTCCCTTACAATCTTTCTCTTTCCTCCCCACGTCCTCTTTGGTTGTCTGTGTGTATCTATCTTACCTTACTCCTTTTGGAAGGTTCCCAACCCATCACGTTCCTTCTATTAGAAGGAAGCTCAGGTCTGCAGGTCTTTGTGGTACTTCGGGTTTACATTCTGTAGCTAGCCCATTCTCCCATTCATGGGGGTAGTTGATAATTGAACCACAAGTCTTTTCGTCCTTAACCGATTTCTCTTCTTGAGATCCAAAGGAGGTTTATCATCCTCATCAAGGAAAATTTGGGGTTATTTGATATAATGAACCCTCTCGTATATTTTTCACATTCTTCCTCTAGTGATATCATGGCCACTACTTTCAAGGCTTCACCCCCACAATCAATTATTGGCAACTCAAACAATAATACATTTATATTGTCCACATGGCTTAGCATGGTAATTCCTATTTTATGATTAATTACAAACTGGGGGAGCAGGGTGTTACAATTCCCTCCCCCTTAAAGGAGCACCATCCTCAGTGTTCTTCCTCAAAAAAACCTGTCATGCCTTTCTCATTCAATTGTTTCAAAAATATTGATCTTTCTCCCTCGGTTAGGTCCTTTTTCAGACCCTTAATATTTGTCACCTACTTTCAATAATTCTTGGACAATCAAGCACATTAATCATAGTCTTATGTGAAAACATTGCATAAAAATTTCTAGGAAAAGTTTTCATAATCTTAGCACAATAACTATCGGCACACTTTGTGGATTTGTATCCATGTGGTTGTTTTTTTATCCAGGCTCATTTTTTTTACTTGACATACCCATTGGGTGCATGATCCCAATCAATCTTGCCTTGCTAAGGTTTTCTCACACAGGAAGAACTACCCACCGTGTACATGATCCCAATAGTTTACAAGAACTATTAAGGTCTCCTCTTCCTTTCGGTCACTCACTCTCTAGGCCTGGGCTCAGGCATCCCCTTCACTGCTATATAGTCCCTTGGGTGATCCATCTTTCCCTACCAAGGTTTTCTCGCACATAAATAATTCCAGAGACTCTATCAAGTCTTACAGTCAAGGCTTCCCTTAAACTTTCTCTGCTGAGGCGTCCCTCCGACTTGTGTTACCTCAACAAAATATATTTTAGGTGATCATGGCTTATCACGGGGTTCTCATGGCTCGGTAGTAGCCATTTTTCATGCTTCTTCAGCTTGACAGCCTTTCGGCCCAACTAAAGTTAGGGATGAAGGTTACTCTCCTTTTCCCAATTCAATCATAGATAGGGACGAAGGTTACTCTGCTTCTCCCGAGTCATTTTGTATTTCATGCGATCGGTTTAAACTTTATACCCTTTCTCACCAGTATCATAGGCATATAAAAATTTATGATACATCATCATAAATTTTAAATTCAAAATTTTCTTGTAAATTTGTGATCCACAGATATCCAAATTCAACATTTTGTTTCCATATTTGTTTCGGACAGGAAACAGACTCATAATTATGGGACTTTCCTTCCCATAGCGGTTTGGCTCAACAGGCAATTGGTCTTCCTTATGGCTTACAACGCTGCCATATTCAAGACTCCTTTGCTTCCTACACTTCAACTTCAATCAACCCAACAAATTGTTAGTTTCCATGCACATACATTTTATTGCACCTTTATAACATCATCACAAACCATTTCAGAATTGTGCATACTAACAATCAAATTCACTTTCTAAAAAAGGAAATACCATTCCTTGCAGTTTGGCTCAGTAGGCAATTAGTCTTCCTTATGGGCTTACAACAATGCCATATCCAAGACCCATTTCCTCCTGCAATTTCAACATTCCTCAGCCAAACAAATTATTAGTTTTCATGCACATTACCCTTTCAAAATCAAGCATACTAACAATCCAAGTCAATTTCATCTATTCAAGGATACAAAGAAAAAGGATACATCATCCCTTACCTTTGCATCATTTCATCCTACCAAATTTTCAGAATGTAATTTAGATATCGAATGACTTTAGTGAATGTTCCAATATTCATGGCCACATTCATACCCAATACACTTCTTGCATTGATTTCAAGTTTGTCACATTTTATGACAGTTTCTTGGCCATGGTGTGTTGTAATTTAACCAACCTCTTCAGCACATGGCTTATTCATTTTCATTCACTCTTACAGTAGGACCATGCTTCCTGCTATAGGTTGATCATGATCCCAAATCAGTACACATGAAACTTAAAAGTTTCACATGAATGCCTTTAAGAATTCTTCATTCATTAATAACCAGTGTGCCAAAAATTATGGCCACCCAATACGTTTCCCTTCAACTCATACATAATGCAAGTAAAACATTGGGAGGTCCTCCTTCCTTGCTGAAAATTCCATTATCTATCCTCTTATGTGAACGTACATTCCCTCAAGGCATTCCATGCAATGTGATAACTATGAGCACCATGATTCCCATAGAACCAACCCCTACGACCACAGTCTAACGTAGAGTGCTAAACTCTACCTTCCTTGACTGGCACGAAGGAACTCTATTTTCTCTTCACACGATCGAGAGTTATGACCTTAGTTCTATTCTTTTCAAGTGTTACCCTTTCAGCTCCCATGTTCAGTTGCTATGATCCTGAATAAACGGATTGTTTGCAATTTGATGATGATGATCCATCTTCCCCCATATCCAATGGATGCAAGCGATTGTGGAACCTCAACTAGTTTGTGGTTTAGTTCTCCTTTTGATATCCGCAATAGATGTGGGTCGTCTGATCTATGATTGGTCCCCAAACTCAAAAAAAAATTGTATTGAGTTTAAATTATGAGAACAGACTCCATCATTAACATGTGCACCTATTCAATCCCTGCAATGAATGTGGGGCATCGATCTTATCGAACAAATGACATTTGATCCGTTAACTCTAGTGGATCTCGAAACCCATCTGGCGACTGACATCAATTTCCTTATGATGAACGACTCACATTCATCTCCTCTATCAGGTTCTCGATTAACCTGATTCGATCAAGGTTTTCTTTCATGATCTTCACGATCTCGATATGTAGTTGATCGAAGGGATTTCTACAATTTATTAGTAAAGGTTTTTGACCTTTTTAGTCAATAGAGATCATTTGGTTCAAGTGTTATTGCATCATACAGTTAGTCTTCACTTCTAAAGGTTCACACCTCCATCACTCAGGTTCTCCTTTCTGAATCATACCCTACTTGGGTATCCATGGTATACAAATTCCCTTTTAAAATTGTGTGCACAACATTAGACAATAAAATATTTTAGAAAGGATTCTTTCCCAATCTTTTCATACATGTTCTTAATTGTTAGTACCCTCTTTCTGATTTTTTTTTATATTTTTTTTTTTACCTCATCAACAATGCTTTTAGGGGGATTCTTACAGTCCTGTCAACAATCTTTCAACTGCAGACTTACCATGGTCATCCTCTGCTTGAGGTTGCCCATCATTGGTAACTGTCTTCCTCAACATTTCCAATTCCTTTCTATACACAACATGCATCATTAATTGCTACATCAATTAAAATGCATGTATCATAACATCCAAATTCACAACTTCTTCAAAATGTCCTAGTATATCTTTATGCACTTCATCACATTATCTTTAAGGGTCTCCATGAATGCAATACCGACCGTTCTCAACTGCTTCTGCAGTAACACAATCATCATCCCTATGATGTCAAAACATTAACTTTCATTAGTAAATCGACTTTCTCATTTCAGAAGAAACATAATACACAACAGGAAAAGAATTGAGGGCTCTCCCCTTCTTAAAATTCTTTCTACACCGCTTGGGACTTTTCATCCCAGCCGAGTTATTTCTACGGTCTCACTGTATTTTCTATGCTTTTGCAGCTTACTCCCTGTTGGGATCTTCCTGCTCTTTCCCTTGAGAAGCCTTGGTTAGGCCTCACTCTAACCCTTTTGGATACAACGACATGCTTAGTAGAAAGATTTTTTTACATAGTGGGGCATGAACTTGTGCATCCTTCACATTACTATTCAGTTATTAGAGTGGTTAACATTCAGTTGTTTTTCTTCCACCTACACATTTTATTGTTTTAAGAGGGTAATCAAGGATTCCTATATAGGCATTCTTTGTAGCCCATTTCCAAGCCTTCAATAGTCATTAGGGTGGTGACTCTATTCTTTTGAAGGAGTCCTTACACAGTTTCTTCACATGGAACTCCTTCAGCATGTAACTTCCTTATTGCACATCCATCACTATCTATGATGGACTCAACCTTGAGTTAGCTTTATCCATTTACCAAATATTCCTTAAGGAATATAAACATGCATCCTTTTCATGTACCCAATTATGTATTCATGCATATTATGGTTTTTGTTAACTTACATCCATGATGTACTTAATCATATTCATATTCATATTCCTAAGCCTACAAGTAGTTGTCATAAGTATACCTCATAGCCCACATGCATCTTTAATTTTAAGATCAATCAACTCAGGATCATTCACAATCCTTCTCATGTGAATCTCAAAGGCATAATCACTGGCCTCTTATTATGACATGCATATTTACTCATTTACCATTCTATCTAATTATATTGGTATTCCCTAAGGAAAGGGGATACATTCCCCTCAAGCTATTACTTGCAACAAAACTTTCATGACTCTTCAAGAAAAATTATTTCTTTATATTTCACTCATCAGGGCAACCATATGGTGCCACTGCCTAAAACTATACTCCTTCATCATACACGTGCATCACTTGCACGTTTAATATCATTCATACCTAATTGGTATTAATATCAGGCTTCATATTAGGAAGGTCCACAATACATTAAACCCATACAGTCAAGCATAATTAAACACTATTAAGTATTCATCATGCTAGCTTATTGATTACACATTTTCCATGTCATTCACACACATGGACATATCAGGCTTCTATATGTTTTTCCCAAGGATATTCCAATCATCCTTATGATCACGTATATACATTCACATATATGTAGGTGCATATCCTACACATTTTTACCTAATACATTCACTTGATAGTTTAATTTCATCATTAGTGTCCTTTAGTTTGAGATTTCAGTCACCTACAGGACTAATCTCACAGTCATATCTCTTGTTGATATTTCCTTCTCTCATGGCTATAACCAACCAGGATCACTTTCCTCTTTATGTGACAATATCTTAGCAATAAAACCACCTTTCCTCAACGTCCATAGGGTCTTACCCATCTCTATTTTCTTTGGTCATGAGGAGTTATATACTCCGATTTTAATATAAAGCAGTAACTATAACTGCCAAGGATCCTACATGATCCTATTAGACTCATTTAATCCCACAAATGTATTAACCATTATACAATCCACCATCATCAGTGCCTGAAGTTCCAACTCCCCATGATTAGAAGCAATGTTACAATCACCAGGTCATCCATCCTTCGGGCTTCAGTTTCCCTTGACAAAACCCTGCCACATTCGTTTATCCACACTCAAGTCTTATTATAAATGTTAATTAGCATATACTTATTCTGGTAAGAGTATTTATCACTTTGAAAAGGGCTAAAGAAATTCTTCTGCTGAAATTCAATAAGAATTCCCAAATTCATAGGTTCAATTTACAGTCCTTCTCCTCAAGGAGTAAACAAAGATAACAATATATCCTTACACGACTCGTACATGATCCCAAGCAAGCCAAGTGTTGTAACCATGCTCTGATACCATTTTGTTACACACACACGATGAGGCATAATAAAAATTCCTCTTTTTCCTCATGCATCCCGCAAGCTTCCAACTTAGCGGGGCCTGCTCACCTCCCGGTCAATGGATCGTCTCCTATTCCTAAGTTGAATCATCTCTTTAGGTCCCTGCTGAAACCTCCATGAAACAAGTATGCAAGTCCTTTTAATCCCTTGGCATAGGATTTGAGACAACCTACATGCACTTTTCCTTGAGGCGCCTTTTTCCTTCCTGAGAAAATTACATAAAGGGTGCTAGTCTCCTGGCTAAGCCCCTTCCTCTCATGTGACCATGGCTTGTGACCATACGCCTATCTGAAACGAACTTTGGGACTTCATGCATCGGGAAATTGGAAATGAGTTCACCTCTATTTTCCTGATCCCCAAGCTCCTGGTGTTAGATCGAAGACTCATAATTCTCCACGATCTAATGGCTCAGATTAACTCACGAGTGTGGAATTCGCGAGTTCAAACAACTCTACCTTTGACTCTCTCCAATTGTGAGTCCGTGAAGTGCTGATCTTCCACCATGTGTCCTACCACGATGGACGGTTCACAATCTCCTCCTGGGTTCCACTGTTTCACCAAACCTAGCAACACTATCGTTCAACATGTGCATCCCTACGTGCTCTCGATATGTTACCCACAATTCCTCGATTGAATAGTTGAGAGCAGTCCTAAAGGGTACTTAGATCTATGATCCACAATGATTCGTGACTTCGGGTTTCATGGGTTTGGGTTACACCAACCTGTAATATTCCCGATGCGCAAACTCCTAAACTAGCAGATCCAACGGTCAAGGTGGATCCTGATAGATCCTTATATCAATGATCCACATTATTTCGCACCTTTGGGTTTCGAGGGTTTTGGTTGCACCAACTCATAATCTTCCCGATGTGAGAACTCCCAAACTAGAAGATCCAATGGTCAAGGTGGATCTCGATAGATCCTTGGATATACGGTCTAGGTCTCATCATGACTTGGGGTTTTGGATTTCATAGGATCCGTCCCCTTCACGATGGCTACCAACATCCATCGAACTTGTTAATACTAAAGGATTTGAGGCATTAATTCCTATGCTCCTTCTTCAAATCTAATGGTCATGATAGACCTCAGATCCTCCCGAAAGGATCTCATCCCTTCATCTTTCAAACAAAAGAATATTCCCTTTCGATACTTAAATCTCGCTATCCTTCCTGAGCTTCATTAGTTATGAAGGACTTAAGAGGTTTGCACTCTTTCTCTTGGACTTGACTCTTAGAAGAGTCTTCCATGCACCCCTTGCGGTCATTCATCAAGTCTAGGATTTAAGTGTGTCTCCTTCTTTGCTTTCCTTGCAGGGAGCCTGTGCATATCTTCACTACCTCTCTTGAGCTTAACAAACTTCCTCCTCCAAGGGAATCAAAATGATTAGGAAGGTTGACATGAATACATGAAACTGTGTCCATGATCAACGAACACACAGTTCGTGACTCTGGCTTATGCCACCACAGGACACAAGCATTTACGAGTATAAAGCATGTCCTATCCATATGATTTCCTACTTGCCTAATTACAAAATCAGGTATATAAAAAAGAAGGAATACAATATGAATCATTAAGCAATCATAACCATCTCTAGGTCATTTACAGTATATATAACTTTAACTCACAGTACTACTTAAACACACCAAATATGCGATTACTTATCTATTACAGGTTTCTGCCAACTAACTGACTGTGGGTGGTCATCCTTCCACCCTACCATAGGCTCAAAGGAATTTATTCTTAGCACTCTCGTGACCCCCGTGCCAAGCCATGATATCACCAGCGAACTCTCACAATTCTCAAGGATCCTTTCTCTGTTCCATCTTATGCTTGGGTTTTGTTCTCTACAAACTTTTAGGGATTTCTCCCTCCCTATTATGGCCTCGGCGAGGTTTATCATATGCTCACCCAACGTCAAAATTGTAGCCTTCTATTTTTCCTATCGCTAGAGAGCTTCGTACCACTCCCTAACAAGATTTTCTCTCCTCCCCCCATACTCTCTGGTTGTCCGTGTGTATCTATCTTACCTTCCTTCTTTTGGAAGGTTCCCGACCCATCACATTCCCTCTATCAGAAGGAAGCTCAGGTCTGCAGGTCTCTGTGGTACTTTGGGTTGACATTCTGCAACTAGCCCATGCTTCCATTCATGGGGGTAGTTGATAATTCAACCATTGGTCTTTTCTTCCTTAACTGATTTATCTCCTTGTGATCCGAAGGAGGTTTATCATCCTCATCAAGGGAAATTTGGGGATATTTGATATAATGAACCATCTCGTATAGTTTTCACTTTCTTCCTATAGTGATACCATGGACATTAGTTTCAAGGATTCACCCCCACAGTCAGTTATTAGCAACTCAAACAATAATACATTTACATTGTCCACATGCCTTAGCATGGTAATTCCTATTTTATGATTAATTACAAACTGGCGGAATTAGGGTATTACAACTCGACACCTCATAGATTGAAAAAAAGATGACACCCATATAATGCAACCCCAACTACATGGAACAAGCATCCAATGATCATATAGTGTACACACAGGTCAAGGGCACTCACAAACAAAGGATCCAACTTTTTCAGGTTGTCAAGGCAGGGAAAATCCTACACCAAGGAAAGTGGCTCACTTGTGGCCAAATCCTACAAAATTTTCCTCACCTGATGGGGGAACTCAACACAATGGATACCATTTATTCCTAAGGGGGGGGATTGATCTAGGTGGATATTGGTGGCCACCCACCTATTCCAACTCACTCCTCTTGTCCGTTTTTGTTCAACATGTTCTTCTGTACATCTTTGTAATTCTTGGTTCTACACTTATTGGGTTGTTCGAAGCACCACACATCCTCCAGGTGGATACTGGTGGCCTCTCTCCTAATCCAACTGGCTTATTTTGCATGTTTTCATGTAAAAAAATATTGTTTTACTTCCAAGGTCATTTTGGGGCCCTAAACATTGTTTTTTTGGCTCGCCACAGTCAAACTAGAGACTAAGTCGAAGTTTGATGACGAAATGTGTATCTCTCTGAAAGAACTTTCAAAT
Organism: Picea engelmannii; assembly: GCA_009831015.1. Taxonomy (NCBI): domain Eukaryota; kingdom Viridiplantae; phylum Streptophyta; class Pinopsida; order Pinales; family Pinaceae; genus Picea; species Picea engelmannii. The sequence goes on along the minus strand of ML778168.1, from coordinate 455,628 downwards.
GGGCTATCAGGTGCCTAAAACAAAGGTCGTATGAAAACATTATGACCCTTGGAAGTTGAGGTACCAACTTACACCAACTTACCCATAGGGGCCCACATTAATTTTGGCGTTTCACCTTCCAGGGTTAGGTTTTTGGATGTCTAGGGTTTTGGCATGCATGAGTAATATGAAAAAGGCATATAGAGCCTCATTGTAATCCATTCTTCTTAGACAAATGCGTGTAGCATCTGCATCTCTTCTCAGGGATAGCTACCACCATTCGAGTAAGTATTCCAGTTCTGCAGTTCTACAGTTTTATCCTATTTCATTATTCAATAGAAGATGTTGTTTACTGGATATCTATGTTATTATTCATATCTTTGTGTTTATTTTATTTAGTCTGTTAATCAATTTGTTCTGCTCCTAAATATGGATCACGATTGGTTGACCTTTGTCAATCCTGATCTCCATCCCAGTCGACTTTGAAATATCCATGTACATATAATTTACCACTGGCACCTCCAAGCTTTCCTTGGTAGCATATAGCATAGTGCTTCATTCAACACAAATACGTGAATACTCTCTTGAGAGTTGTCCAGTGCTCCTTTCCAAGTTTCGTTGTGTACCTACTCAACACTCCCATTGCATGGGAAATGTTTGGTCTAGTGCATACCATCGCATACATAAGTCTACCATCCACACTTGAATAGGGAACATGTGTCGTTTCCTCCATTTATTCCTATGTCTTTGGACACTATTCATCACTAAGCCTTGCTCCCACAGGAATTGGGACCTTCACCGGTTTGCAATCCTGGATGTTGAATCATTTCAGAATTGTTTCAATATAATCTATCTGATTCAAACAGATCTTTCTATAGGCTTGATATCTCTTAATATTCGTTCCCAAAATCAATTTAGTTTCATGTTGAATATACTTTCGCTACCATTCTAGCTTTGAACTTCTTGACTGGTCCTGCGACATTCATCTTATTCTTGAACACCCACTTTCCACCAACATGCTTTCTTCCACTAGGTAACTTGACTAAATTCCATGTCTCATTCTTGTACAAGGATTCCATATCTTCGACCATGGTATTCTTCCATAGTTTTCCCTCTGTCGAGTCAATTTCCTCACCGACCGAATTGGGTTCATCGTCGATGGAAGTTAACACGAATGAGGAAAGTCGGGTGGACTATACCTTTCGACTGGTTTTCTTTCTCTTTCTGACCTCATTATCACCAGATTCATTTTTTCTAGCTCTTCCTCATATTCAGTTGACTCATATGAATCATCTTCTTCGTTGCTCAGTTCAAAATACACCGTATTAGGATTATTCTTGGTCTGAACATCTTTCTCAATATGAGACTTACCTCTGACTTCTATGAAGGCCAAATCTTGACTGTACATTGTTCTCCTTGATGCAGGATCCCATATCATATATCCTTTCATCCCTTCTTTGTATCTGATGAAAATACATTTGAATTCCTTCATGTCCATCTTGCTCCTATTTTCCTTGGGAACATGCAAAAATGCATCACAACCAAACACTTTGAGATGTGCCACTGAAGGCTTCTTACCCGACCATACACCATTTGGATTCATTTCAAATAGCATTGACGAAGGAGACATATTCACCGAATATCTTGCAGTCTCGACTTCTTCCGCCCATAATTCTTGTGCGATCCCAACACAACTGAGCATGCTCCTTACCTTATCCATCAATGTTCTATTCATTCTCTTGGAAAATCCATTCTGTTGTGGGGTATATGGTGTGGTATTTTTTCTTTCTATGCTACACTGCTTACATAATTGATCAAATTAGTTTCCATAGAATTCACCACCATTTTCAGTTTTCAACACTTTAATCCTCTTCTTTGTATGCTTTTCCAAAAAATATTTAAACTCCTTAAATTTCTCAAAAAAAAATTATTTCTTCCTGAGGAAATATATTCATGTCTTCCTGGAAAAATCATCTATTAAGGATACCTAATAGAAGGATCCACCAAGTGAAGGAACTATAATTGGGCCAAACACATCACTATGCACCAGTTCTAGAATCCCATTTTCCCTTGTCACTCCATATGGGAACCTCACCCGAACTTGTTTCCCATTTATGAAATGTTCATAAAAGTTGACTTCTGAACCACATTCAAGAAAACATTCAACCATACCTTTTATTTTCATAGCTCGAATTCCTTTTTCTCAAATGTATCCCATCCTCTCATTCCATAGCATGGTTGGGTCGATTTCATCATGTTCTATCAAGTCAATTTGAGCTGACTTAGCTCACATCAAGTCAAGTTGTGTCAATATCAAGTTGATTTGATTCGATTTATGGAGCAATGATGCTATTACATCAAATCGAGCTGGCATTCCCTAGCATCTTTTATAGGGTACCAATTCAAACTCATTTCATTAAGACCATCACACTATTGGGTGGCAGAAGAAAAACAGAGCATAAACAAAGCATAAAATTGTGAACATAAAAGAAAACACAACACAACAACAATCACACAAGTTGACACTGTGATTTATGTGGAAACCCAATGTGAGAAAAAAACATGGGGAAATGATAGTCATTATTCTTATTATTCAAGGGAGAATTACAATAGCCAGCATATGCATACAACCATCCTCTCCTCACAGACACATTGTACTTCATCGTACCGTGTCTTGCTCACACACTCTACACACATTGCACTCTCAACTCTATGGGTATGCTAATGTATATACAATCTCTCAAACATGTAGAGTAACTGATTATAATTAACTCCACCAATTACATAATATGTTCAAAAAAGAGTGCATGCATGCACATTCCTAATATAGTTGCATGCATGTGCATATGACCGCATGGGAAATTCATTGGCATGTTTCCAACAATCACCACCTTGAAAAAAATTTACTTGATATATCATGCCCTTAATTAATTCATCACCTTTTCTGCAAGCCAAGAGAAGCCAAGCACCATCTCATCTCCAAAAATTCTCTAACAGTATTTTTATCACTGTTGTTATATCTTATTTTAATAACAGATATATCATATAATGGAAACTAAGAAGCATAAACAAGAACAAGATAACACAAGATTTTATCCTGGGAAAACCCCAAATGGTGGAAAAACATAGCCAACACTTCTTAGATATATTCCGACCAAGATAAACCAACCATAAACCAACTCTCAAGAGAAACAAACAATGAAGAAACCCTAGCACTAATATAACGAACAAACTAGTGCTAGCAATTGGAGTAGTAGCACCATACAACAATAGAACACCTCTTCCCAGAGATAACACACACGAGAAAAAAAAAACTAAGAAAAACCAAGAACCTGAGATGCCACAGTGCAATGTCTTCTTCCTTTCCTCTAACTTGCACGTCCTTCTTCAGCGAGAGAGTGAGTGAGTGTGTTTCCAAATGAGAAAGAAGTCATCTCTATTTATAGTCTTTAAGTCACTTTAGCTGAGCGACTTCTTCTTTGGAGATTCTAGTTTCCCTTTATTCTTTTCTTATGGTCTGACTTCTCTTCTAGGGTGTTCTTCCATGTGTTCAATGGTCTTCTTGGACTTCTGCAATATTCTCCTCTTCTAAGAAAGGTTGTCTAAGAGGAAAATATCTCCCCTCTTCTAAGAAAGTTTGTCTAAGAGGGAAATACCTACCGCAACTACCAAAACATCAACACTCTCTCTTAGCTAGGGACGTATCTTTCCATGATGTGTTCATCTAATAGTTCACTGACTACTCTGCAATAAACTAGTAGCACACAACTAATATCATACCATTGGTTTCTTGAATCATCCACCATAGTCCTTATAACCATATTGCAATCAACCAATAGCAAACAACTACTATAATGTCATCCAACAATACAAAATTTCTTCCATGTCATAGTAGTACACACCTACTCTCTAGTGGTATGCAACCACAACCATAGTAGTACACAACTATTGTCCAATGGTACACAACCACCACCATGGTAGTACACAACTATTTTCCAGTGGTACAAAACCACTGTTACAAAATGAAATACACTTCCACACTATTCCAAGCAGAAGAGAAGAATAATTTAATTAAGAATGAAAATGACACAAGCAATCACATAGTACAACGATATTTTACCCTAGAAAACATTAATCAAAAAAACCAACATTCCTTTGATATTTATCCTCTCTGGTTGTGTTGGGTTGTTTCTCTTTCACTTCTTGGGATGACCCAAGTTCGGATCTTCAAAATGTTTGCAACAAAACCCTCTAAAACTATCAGCCGTCTTGGTAAACCGAAAGTCAATGTTGTGCACAGAGTGCACAGTGTAGTCTCAACTGAGATATCTTTATGGGTGACTATAATAATCTGTTGTTTGCAGCCTAGGAATGAGTGGGGATATGCGGGGTGGTTCTTCCTTCTTGATGCATTAATATTACTAATGAATTAAGTATTTCTAATATTCTTTCATCATTTTCCTTATGCATGCATTCTCATACATCTAGTTAATCAATCATTCATAAAATAACCATTAACAAAAAGTAAGCATTCAATAAAAATCACATATAACACAGGTTTTACCGTTGTTCACCCCCTCCTCAGCTACCTCCACAAAGATTTCTATTCTCTTCTCTTTTATTTAGTCTACTGCAAAATTTGGCATTGTGTGCATTACATATTCAATCATGCAATCATGATGCGATTAAGGAACCCCTTTGAGGAGGACTAGATCACACCATTCTCCTTAGCCTATGACCTAACCCTCAAAAACTATATTACTTGACTCTTCTACAACCTTATTACAATCATAGAAATTGTTATCAAATCAACAACAACAACCTTAACCTTCACCAACCATTTTCGAGCCACTAACCTAGACCTCCTAGGTTCTTATTTATACTATTTTATAGGCTTATAGTTGTTACAATATTGATCAAAAACCCTAACCCTATCATGGTTATGATTTCCTTCATGTGCGCCACATTGGTTTTCCTCTTGCATGTTGTTTTTCCTTCTTTTTCCACATGCTTCTTTCTTTCCATCTATTACGCACACTCCAAAATTAGGTCTTTCCCAAAATAGACATTTTCTCCAAAAATAGGCCTTCCCCCAAAATAACCTTCATTCTAAAAAAAGGCATGTGCCAAACAAGCCCCAACAATGACATGTGGCTCATCCCGAGCCAGTCAGGTGGTGCACGCTCTCTGAACTTCCCTATCCAAACAATAGAATTTTTCTGCTAGTTCCTCTCCTTTTTTCTCTCATTTACATTGTGTTTCCTATTGGTGCCTCTATTGTCTGCATTGTTATCTCCTCCTGCATTAATGTTGCACTCTATGTTTGTGCCTGCTCCCTACTTGTATTCTCTTCCTCCAACTACACAATCATTTGTGTCGCTTGTTCTTGGAGGGGTTTCAATTCATATTATCTTTCTTTCCTCTGTGTCTGTGTTGTTTTCAACTATGTCTACAAAGTCTTCATTTCTTGAGTGCCTTTCAAAAGCTCTGTGATGCTCATTGTTTTCTTTCATTGCTTTAGATCTTGTATGGAAATGTGCATTCTCTCCTCTTCTTGGTCCCACTGTTGGACCTTTTCGTCTTCTTCCAGGGTAGTGATCCAACAAATGGATTTCTCTCCCTAACTCAAGATTCAATCTTTGGAGAATCATTTTCAGTTGGTTATTGGGTTCAAATATCTTCCACTAGGTACATTATAGTATTAAATATGTCCCACTATAGTAGTTATATATAATAAATGTAAGAGGACTTCTTAGAAGGTTCCACCTCTATAATGTTCTTAGGTGGTTGGTAGCACTATATAATGAGTTTCAAGCAATGTAATAGGACAAGTTGAGAAATATTGTATTTGGAGGGATAGCTTAATAGGAGGATTCCCCCTCGAAGAGGAAAGTGAACTTGATAGGATCCCTTCCATAATAGGATTTATTGTATCGTGTTTCCCTACTGTAAGGGTTTCATATAATGAAGTGTTTGTTTTCTATATTGTTCCATATATATTTTGTGGTGAGTCTATTAAGATATATTTGGTAGTATTGTGGTATTTTGTATTCAAGTATTTGGTTCTTAACAATTCCAACATTATTAAATATCTCCTAGATCAATATATTTGTCCCATCTTCTTCAACTGTGTTATTATCATCATCATCTTCTTCCATAGGATCATTAACTAGTTGGTCTTCAATATTCGCTCCATGTTCATGAACATGCTCCTGTACAACCACGTCTTCCTTCATGGGTAGTTCCCTAAGGTGTCATTCATTTATAATTACAAATAATAAATTAATATTAGTGTATATAACAAATATTAAAAAAATACATATGTTTACAAATATAATATAGGAAAACAAAGAAGAGGAACATGAATCTCCATATTTCCTTTATTGTCCTTATGACCCCTAACACTTATAATTATTAACACTTCAAGGTGCCATAATAGGAACAAGGAATATCCATATTTCTTTTATATTCCTCTTCCTGAAAAATATGGCATTTAGCCAGTGTGGAATTTCCACTTTCCATTAGAGATTTAAAAAACAAAAATGTCAACGTTACTAGGAATTGGTACCGATCTTCAAAACTTTTTAAAATGAAACAATTACCAATATAAAAAAAGGAATTAACACCTCTACAAATAGTTCTCAAATCAAGCATCGGTACCAATATCAAAAGAGGAATTAGAAACTCTAAAACTATTTCTCAAACAGATTCCTATGCAAGTAAAACAATGAAAATAGCCCTATGCTACTTTTTTAATTAATCTCTAAGACCAAATTGGATGTGTAACTCAATTGTTAGCGCGAGGAGAGTAGATAGACTTATTTTAATATCAGTGTTTTGATTTTCAGTAACCCTTCCTATTTTGAGATAGTGGGATGGGTTGTAGATTAAATGAAATGGATGTAATTTTAGTCTTAACTAGACGAATGACACCTATCAACCAACCCAAATAAATATCAACCAACCCAAATATATCAACCAACCAAAATATTGTGGAACTTTTTTAAAATAAATTATTTTTACATTTTTGTAATTTTATATTGTTGATGGGACTTAATTACTCTGTTTATACAATTTTTATTTTTTTTAAACAATTTCTTTTTAAATTTTTGTAATTTTATATATGGAATTTTTTATTGGTTCAAAGATGTTGATGGAATTTGTTATCCCTTGTGTCAAAGTATTTATTTTTTATAATTGTCAGTGTTTTAAAATAATTTAAAAATATGTTGATTCTGTCTAGATCAATCGGTTAAGGCGTGGGTTTCATTTGCTAGGCGACCCAAGTTCAATACCCTTACAATGGGTTTAGTTGGGAGGAGACACCCAAAAATATAGTCATGTTACGGGTTGGTGCAGCCCATGCCAGACACATTTCTAATAAAAATACTAAATTTCCCCATTTTCCTCATTTGTTATAGTTTCATTTTCCTAGTCTTCACCTTGTTCATGAAAATATACTCGAGTGACATATACATTCCCCCCTTAGGTATTTTCTTCTATGGTGGTTGTCACTACCAAGGTTGGAATTCAATGAGAAACATCCCTATCATAAGGAATTTTTCTTGTCAAATATGACCAAATTTTCCATCTTAGTGTCTCTCAAAATAGGAACCAAGTTCACTTAACATATTTATGACATGAAATAAATTTTGTAAAATGTCTTTATAGTTCAAATATGTGTTGGAGGCTCCCGAATATTGCATAATTTCTATGATCCATCTCGATCCAGCTAGACTCGACATCTATTCATTCTTCACTTGGAATAAGGAACGTGCTAAGGAGCAAGAAGAGGTGGTGGTTAATGAGAAATAAATTCTCTTGCACAATGCCACCCACTAAGGCCACCACCCTTTACTCTGGGTCCATACGTAGCATAGACGATGTTAGAGAAAATATATGACAAATACTTAACAACCATGGATTAAGGTCTGTCAATGAAAAGGTGAAAATTATTCCTGATAAATTCCTTTCCACTTGGAAGATGGCCATATATACAGAGGAGACAACTAAGGTGAGGGAAAAGGATCCCACAGAAATAGACATGAGTGGTCCATATTTTAGAGAAAGCGTTGTTAAGACTTAGTGTGGAATCTCTCCCAACATGAGGTGAAGATGATTTTTAAATCACCATGGATATTCCATTGGAATAGTCCGTCAAAACAAATATTAAACTATTAAGAAAACATAGATTATGCAATTTGTTTCCTTAGATCCTATATTAGTTATTACTAGCTTATTGGTGATATTTATAAAAAGAAATGAATACGAAAATAAAAGAACAAGAAAAAATATACACACCACCCACATAATTGAACAAAAGATATATCATGGGAAACCCAATATGGGAGAAAACCCAACTAGAAGATGAGGCCTATGCTCTGCTCGATTTTCCCATGTTAGCGAAAGAAAGTACAAAGAAAAAGGAACTCACTATGGAGTCTCCTTTGACATTTTGGCCTAAATGGTTTCTACAAAATATCATACCTCTTATGTTATTCTCTCAAAATACCACTTCTTGGATGTTCTTCTCAACTATGGAATAAGTACAATACAAAATATTGGAACCCCTTTTCCTCTGTGTGTGGTAAACACCATTCGAAGCCTAGGAATTCGGCATGAATGCTAACTATGTATTTAAACTTTGAGTAAAAGCATCATCTTCATCATAGACAATCGCTCCATGTTAGATTTTGATAACGTAATTGGCATATAGCATTTAACTCTATAGTTATAGTTTTAGAAATGCATTCATCTTACTCACACTGTGTGAGCCCATGCAGTTCGGATTTTCAATGTTAATGTTGTTTATTTATTTTATTTCCTGAAGAGTTTGATTTAGATGATTTGGTAACCAATTCTAATGATGGGACCCTGTTTTTGTGAGGGTACCCATCATGAAGTTCTTGGACAAACCTCCCCTTCAGTCTGGTACATCTTCTCAACCAAAACGCGATACGGAAAGGACATCAAGGTCTATGAGTCATAAGTTAAGTGAAAATATGTATAAATATTTCCTGTCATAATCATTCTATTGAAAGTTACACTCGCCTTTCTGTTGAATTTGTGTTTCCTTGCAGGGATTTCAACCATGCAAAATTCTGGATTCAGGCCCCTGCCATACGCACAAAAGGTATTCATCTTTCATTTCACTGCTCTTAAGAGAGTTCCCTAGGTTTATAAGAATTGACACAATTCTAAATCTAGAATGCTATCATCATGGGTGAAATTGTTCAATCATAATGATAGTCGATTATTTAACTTTGTATCTTCAGTTTTAATGGAAGGATATAAGGAACAAAAACCTTATTACTATGTAATAAAATGAATGGGATGCACTAAACATGGTTGTGTCCTTACTCATAGTTGTATAGTCGGCTTAGATGTAAACTCTATCAGTCCACTTTTGTTTTCGATAAGATATTTATGTTATACATGGAAATATGGAATGGGTAGCAATACATAATTATTGTATTGGAAAAATTCTACTCTATACTTCCTTTCCGGGTTCACTGTGATATTTATAAATAAGTTGAAATGATTTTATTATTTATTAATACACCTGTGTAATTCAAACTTATCGAAGAAATGTATGTGCATACAAATTATAGGTGTTCAGAATCTTCATCTTTCGGCTCATCGAGCTTTCATTCCTCTAATATTTCATTTCTAGAACTTCGTTTGTGATTAGTTAGACTATTCATTTTCCATTTTATTATTTCTTTCCAGATATTCATTTGTGACTAAATAGACTCTTTGATTTCCATCATTTCATTTCCATAATTTTTTTTATGACTGGTTAGACTATTCGCTTCCCATTATTTTATTTCTAGAAAAAAATTTATGACTGGTTGGACTATTTGCCTCCC
>ML778168.1:427755-437767 GCA_009831015.1 Picea engelmannii | reverse complement strand
TTATTATCTAGCATGAGAATAAAGACTTCTTATTTTATTTATTGTTGTTTAATACAAGTCATTTATATTTAGTTTTATTTTAATATTTTCCCCAAAATATCTAGACAAGGGAGGTGGATGGATAATGATGAGGTGGTTGAGGAGACTTGGGGAAGTGTGTATTGAAATTTGATAAATAGGGAGAAGAAGTAGAGAGGAGGGGGAGGGTGGAGCATGATGAGAGGTTGTGACATTTTGGAAGAGATGATTCTTGTGATAGTTTCCTTTGAGCATTTGTGCTTTGTTGTTCTTGGGGTCATGGGCACGGAGGGCCAAGAAACTGAAAGGTTTCTTGGAGCTAGGAAGCCGGCTAGGCTCCTAGTTGGCAGGGAGGATTCCGTTGTTTCACTCTGGGCAAGCGGGAAAAGAATGCTTGGAAGCGCCCAGGACTACAGTGCAACCGGTGAGCTTCGACAAGCTAAGGAGGAGGTATTTTTCAGTGATATTTTGTTATTGATGTTTTGAGTATAATTGTGTTTTAAGTTCTTAAATCTTAAAGTTAGCCTACTACTTATTTCATCATGTTATTAGATTTATCATTGAGAAGATGTTGAAGAAATGTGTAAACAAAAAAAAAAAAACAATGAAATGATGCTAAAACAAAATTGTTAATGTGTAAGTATTTAAATAAATAGTTAATTGCTTAGCATCCTATGGATGGGTGCTATAGAAATGGGTTGTCACTATGGAGTTTCCTTTGACATTATGGGCTATATGGATGCTATAAAATATTTTCCTCCTCCGTTATGGTCTAAAAATACCACTCCTAGCTACTTTTCTCAACTATGGCACAAGTACCATGATAAAGAATAGAAACCCTTTCTCCTTCTAGCAACCCAATATTTATCATAACTTGATAGTCATATAGGGTTATGATTTTTTCACCCTCAACACTCAAAAAATAGTTATCTACTTAATGAGAACTATGACATCAAAATGAGAACCCATATTTTTGCATAAAAAACATCAAAATCAACCCCCAAATCAAAAAGTGGTGCTACCGGTAGAACCATAATTTTAAATGGGGTCAAAATTACAACCTTTTTCAAACATGGCCTTCAAAACTCAGACAATAGCTCCGAAAAACCTTAAAATCAACACCTAAAAAAATGTTTCTGATTTTTTTTTCTTTTCAAAACGTTAAAATTTGAGATCATTTGAAATTGTATTTTTTTCACTTGGTACCATTAAAACCAAAACCTCAAAATTATCCATCAAATTGAAAATTACTCCTACCAATAGCAACCATTCTAAAATTGGGGTATGAAAGTGACACATTTTTATAATGTGGTAAAAGAACTCATCATTACTGTAAACAAAATCAACCCTTAAATGCTTAGTTTTTAAATCTTATTATCACACAAAGAACAAGGTAATACATAATGTCATGAAAATATCACAATATACTTTAAAAATTAAACGTCATTTTTTAATAATTTTTTTACATATAATAATAAAAAAGTAAATACAAGTTACATTGAATGAAACATAATTAATTTCTTAAAAATATTGTTATATTGTCCATATTCAAAACATATGAACTAAGAAATTTTATTATATTATCCATAATAAAAACATATCATTCATAAAACATAACAAAAGATTCATAACTTCATTTAAGATCATATGTAAGTTCGATGCTCCTTTCTAGTTACTATACAAACATCATATGGATAAGCAAAGTATAAAATGTTTCATACACTTTTTCAGATTGAATCATGGTTTATGAAATACCATTAGAGTCTACATTGTCTTTAAATGAATGATTGGATGAAGATGTAGATGATCCATACTCTTCTCTATTGGCGATGAATGCACCATCTGAGTCTACATGCATGCCCACCATTTCATATGTCAGATTCCTTTTAGATCTACGACTAGGTTCAACATACTCCCATCTTGCATTTATTTCTTGTGGCAACAACCTCTTGATAATCTTTGTTGTCTTGGAGCAAACAGTTCCACTCTTTGTCAAATTGAAGTCATAAACAAGTATGTCAACATCATCTAATTTTAAGAGGTCAATGCGACAATAAGTTTTATTTTGACCCTTTCGTTTTCTCTTTCTATTGACATGTTTCTCAACCACCATGTATGGCTTGTACACACCATTGAATGGGTGTGTACTTGTTTCATACCAATGCACTTCAATTGCAATAACATCATCATTTTCTTTCTCAATCTTTATAACCATTCCAATCTAGAATGGATAACCATGTGGATCTCTAGTCGCTAAAACTACAATCATGCTACCCTCCTTAATATTTTGTACTCAACCCCTATAAAATTATTCCATGGCTTCACATTGTGCATGTGAACTTCACGAACCAATATACATTTCTCTTTCCTCTTCTTGTGTAAACTCAATAACACCTTGATATTCTTGTTTAAATTCAATAATGTTTGTTTCTTCATATTCGTTTGACATATTTTATGGCCAATGAAATGGATTCCTCAACATTGAATCTTCATTTGTTGAGCTTGAAATTATGTCACTTTGAATATTGAAAAAAGACTCCCACCAAACAAAATCAACAACATCAAAGTACTCATATGTATTTGTAATGGACCTTTTTTATTTCTTCCGGGAATTCAGAATAATCTACATCTTTATTATGCCTCCGTACATTATGGATTTTAGCAACTGGTTGTAAAAATAATAACTTTGATGCAAATATTGGACGATATGGAATGAACTTCAAAAACAATAAACCTTATTAAGGCTCCCATTCTGTAGTAGTTGAATACGGTTTTCCCCATATATGTGTTTTCCCATCAATTTTTTTGAAACAAAATTGATGTTGGAAGCTAATGTCATTAAGCTTCTCAATACATTTTTCTTCATGATACGGTCCCTGAATAAATCTTCACATGTCAATAGTGTCTTCTAATATATGAAAAGAAGGCTATGGAATGTATTCTTTTTTAATACATTCAATCAATGATGGTAGACTAACAACATTTTTCCTCTTCAATGTTACTGAAAAATGACTGAACATTTGATCAATATGATCATGAGTGTTTCCAGCAATAAGGAAACCAACTTTCACCTTTTGAAAGATTCTCATTTCAACAAGAATGCTTAGATATCCAAACACAATTTGATTTTCATTTTCACGACTAGTGTTGTCCAACTATAGATAGAGAACTTGAGGAATATTTCCAAACCAGTCAGTGAGCACATGATGAATTATGGTGATGGTCATATTTTCATCATTATGAATATTTGGAGCTGTGAAGTAAACCCTTGGACACATTTTTCTATTGAAAACGATACAACCAACTAAGTGAAGCTGAATGAAATTCTCTTCTTGTAAAGTTTTGGGTGTACGAACAAAATGTGGTAGAAGTGTTTTCTTCTAGTCCATGCCATCAATTATCATACCTAAATGTTTGTTTGTAGCATCATAACACTTCTTCCGATGTTTGTACAACTTTTGTTTTTGTTATGATCCAAATTTCTCAAAATATCATAAAATAACAGAAGTACACACCATGTATAAAATGTCAAGGTGGAGAACAACTCCAATATAGATAAGTTATACAATAACTCTTTAAATAATAGGGTAAACCCCATCCAATTAACCAAAGACCATCCATACTTCACAATTCCCCTAAATAATAAATACATGATCTCTTATATATAGCTATTCACACTTGCACATGAGGCCCCTTTATCACTAGGCCGACCCTATTACATATGTATTTAAAAAATACATGTACATTTGGGCCCGTATATGCCCCCCATTGGAGTCCTATCATATACATTTATCCATATATATGCCCCTCTTGGGTCATAACATAGTACCCTCCTTAAAAAAACTTTGTCCTCAAAGCTTCGCATTTAAAGGCTTCACATGTGATGAAACAAAGTAATATGAATTTATTTTGTTCCTTATTTCCTCATTCCATTGTTAATGATCTATCCATCAAAAATCAATTATTTTCGGTCTTAATCCTTAGTGTCTAGTTGTTGAATAATTTTATTTCCTTTGATTCCATGTACTTTTGTTGAAGCTTCTCCAATTTGTAGTCGTTTTTGGTCTTTGATAATAGATTGTTGAAGAGTACTTTGGTGATCCCTTGTTCCATGAATATTGACAAGCATTCCATCATATTCCTTCATAATGTTGATATCGTCCTTCTTGTCTTCCTTGAAATGTTTTCTGGTAATCAGGGTGTCAATATGGTTTCACATTTGATGGTAATCCTTCACTCTCCACATGCATTTCATCTATCTTATTTTCAATGAAAATGGAATTCTCGATCATCTTTTATTGGTCTTTGATTACTCTAGCCTTCGAGATAATACCATCATATTTGGCATTGTACATCCTCTAGCTGGAGTTCAACTTGTTCAAGTATCGTTTGTTGACCTTCTTGAATGTTTCTTTATTTTTCCTTTTGAATCTACAATGTTATCCCATATAATAAATTCTGACGTCCTTCTTCCATTTTGTCTTGCATTTCTGACTTTACCTCATTAGTATTTAAGGATTCCTCAACCTTATTGCAAATTTCCTCTTGCAGTCTTTTGGTAGAATCTTCATGCAAGATTCTTCTTTCTTCTTTATTTTGGCAATTCTTGTTTTCTTATTTCAATCTCTTAACCTAATCCGATAGTGTTTTATTATGGCTTTTTAATCTACATATCTCTTCATCTTTATTTTTCAAATCTTCTCTTGATTCATCTTTTTCCCATTTTCCTTTGCTAGTATTTTCTTTCTTTAGGTTCTTAAACTCCTTAATGAGTGATTCATTAAGGTATATTATTAGATAGCTCATCACCCTTCTTACTAATATATTTCTTTTCTTCTTTTAATTCAGCTTGAAGTCTATGCATTTCCTCCATTTTTGTATCCCTAATCCATTTATTTAAGAAGAGTTTTTCAAATTCTTCCCATGTCTAGTGTCATCTAGTATTTTGAACAACACTCATCCACCACTTCCCAGCTTCATCAAAAAAATAATCTCTTTCTTTCCTAGGAGTCTTATTATATTATTTTATCAACCCCAACCATTTCATAGGATTTATTTCATCTTTATCTTCATCTCCTCTAAATTTAGGTATTTCCATTGATACTTAATTGAGGTCTAATCCCAACCCTCAAATAACAACCTCAATATTTTAAGGATAATGATATAAAATAGTTGTAATACTTGTTCCAATATTATCGTCTATGTTTTATCTTTCCAATGGATTTTGAATCAACTCAATCAAACATTCCAATCAAAATTTATGATAGTTTTAAGTGAACATACCTTTGAAACCCTTATTTGGAGTCTATCCTCCTGGCCGACCATACTTATGATGAGTCTCATCAATTTCGGCCCTTATTAATCTAAAATTGTGACCTATAATACTCTGAAATTTGTTCTCTACAATGCCATAGGTATGACCAAAATTGGATGTGCCATGTGGAAGTTATGGTAACTTACCCACACCTTGTTGGTTTTTGGCCTTTCCAAGAAAGATACATTTTACAGCGTGCCCCATGCACAATAATTGATATACAATCATGAAAATTGTACCCAACATACTATGTCCTATCCAATATTCAATGAAACTAGACTCACTCAATTTGTATTCTCTATGAATAAGTTATGGTTGTTTTACTCAGAACACTTGTTTGAGACTAGTCAATAGGACTAGTCAGCTACCCTATCTTGCACAGGGTGTATCTAAAAAATTGGGATGACCCAGAATCTAAAATTTTTATCAAATATACCATGATAATTTATGTGAATATCCTCCATATTTCAGGGTCTAAAATGTTACTGAAACAATGTTATGGAAAAAATTCCACGATGACTAAATTGTGGATGATTCCAGAACCCTATTTAACACAGGATATATCTCTGAAAGTATACCCCCCCAGGAGCTAAAAATTTAACCCCACATACCTTGATCTGTCTGATAAATTTCCTCCAAGGGGTTCCTTCTAAAATGTCCTAGGAAAAACGTTATAGAAAAAATTCCAAGGTGTCTCAAATGTAGCAATGAAACCCCAATACCTTGAGCTCTAATACCAAATGTTACGATCCAAATTGGTCAAAATATTAAAAAACAATAGAAGTACACACCATGTAAAAAATTTCAACGTAGAGCATAAATACAATATAGATAAGTTACACAATAACTCCTTAAAGAATAAGGGAACCCCCTCTAATTAACCAAAGACCATTCATACTTCACAATTCTCCTAACTAATGAATACATGATCTCTTATATATAACTATTCACACTTTCACATGATGCCCCTTTATCACTAGGATGGCCCTATTACATGTGTATTTACACATCACTTGTACATTTATGCCCCTATATTCCCCCCCTTAGGGACATATAATATACATTTATCCATATATATGCCCCTCTTCAGTCATATGCCTCTCTTGATACCAAGAGTTATGATCCAAATTGCTCAAAATATCAATAAATAATAGAATTACACACCATGTATAGAACATCAACATGGAGCACAACTCCAATATAGATATGTTACACAATAACTCCTTAAATAATAGAGGAACCCCCTCAAATTAACCAAAGACCATTCATACTTCACAATTACACTAAATAATGAATACATGATCTCTTATATATAACTATTCACACTTTCACATGAGGCCCCTTTATCACTAGGCTGACCCTATTAAATATGTATTTACCCATTACATGTACATTTAGGCCCCTATATGCCCCCTCATTGGGATCATATCATATACATTTAGCCATATATATGCCCCTCTTGGGCCATAACAGTCTTTCACTTGATTGTTGATTCTGATGTTCTTGAAATGCTTTAACTATGGAATCTGCACATGACATAAAATGTAGTTGATAACTATTCAATTTAAAATAGAATAATAAATACATACCTCTTTATGCCCCTTTAGATTTATCTCTTCTTGATTTAAAAGTAGCATGCATACTACAAATCCCCATCCTTAACTTCTTAGGAATACAAACATTGTTGAATTGTTTCTTCCATATTCTTTTAAAATATGCATATGTAATAAAATTACCATTTCCTTCAACACCTTCATCATATCATTTGTGAAACTTGTATATTTACCTCCTTGACAAATTATCTGGAATATGTATTGTGTCTCTATCTCGCATACACTCTCCATGTTTGGAAAAGAAATCATGCATCCATGAAAATGTAGTGTTTGTGAATGGCCCACTCTCTTGTCCATGATGTACCTTCGAATAAAATGATAGATCTTTTTCCAACCTTGTCTGTATTCTTGATAGACGAATATTACCAATTGAGTGAATGTTTTTGAAAGCCTTTCTAGGAAGTAAAATATTCCCAATGCAATAATCATATCCTATATTGGTGGATATCATGCACCCCACCAAATATGAATTTTGCATGCTCTTATTCATTGAAAAATGTGTATTCCTTTTATTCAAGGCATTGTTATCCACAATTTTGGTCATCGTGATGATGTTATGATGATGGAAAATCAAGCTCTTCACTAAGAACACTTTCCTGAGAAAAGTTACATTTGTCTGCTTCCAGAAATCATATTTTTATAAGAGGTTCGCAGGCTACCTATATATTTTCCTATGAGAATGCCTGATTCTCGTAGGCTGCATTAAGCTGGGGTGAGAGGGGTTCGCACTGTACCTAACTGTCAGGGTGCGAACATCTTATTAAAGAGGAAAAATATGAAGTTCTTGAGCCTTCTAGAAGGGAATCTTCGAGAAGGATGAGTTGGCTAGCGAATGGTTATCTAAGTACTGGATTTCTTGATATCTTGGGATAATTTCCTATCCAAGTAACTAATCTATATTCTCCTATATATTGAGGAGATTTCTCATGGAAAAAGTTAGAAGCAAACTGGTAAGAGATTGATTGGAGAATTAGTGCAAGACTGTATGGAGGATTGATGCTACAGTAGCTAGAGACACCAACAAGGTCATCAAAAGTAGTTGATTTTCTTCATGCATGAGCAAGTGTGTGTGTCAGAGTTAGGAGCCATTGAAAGGAGATCTACAAAATCAAGGCTCAGGTTATAAGTTTCACTTTCTATCAATATAATACAGTAATATGTCCCTTTCCCATAAAAGATGATGTCACTTTATTACATAACTCCTTGATCATATGTATAGATTAGCTATTGAATATATTGATTTGCCTACTTTGATTGGTTTGTACTGTTGTGATCTGAACGACACAAGAGCGTTGGAGCGAAGCTTGGAACAACAGAGACCCAAGGAGGCGTTTATAAGGTATGTCCATGATCCTTGCCTCTTAGTTCATTCAATAGTCTAGATCTAGGGAAAGTGTATTATTCTGTCCTGTTTTGTTCTAGATCCAGGTGGATCTAGGGAGATCGGTTTGTGTCCGCACTTACGGATTAATCCTGCAACAAAATTGGAGATTCCACTGGGGATGCTATACCCTTTTTCTTTATGGTTTTTGAATTTTCTGTGGCCATTTGCTCTATTTGCATTTTTCTCCTGTTTTGTCAGTGTCTGAGTCCTCAGGATATCCTGAGAGACCTTCTGGGTCTATAAGCCAGTTTGAATTTTGCTTGCATTTTCAAAAATTTTATTATCTTCAGGAGTTCTCTCACTGTGTTTATTGACAACTTGAGAGAACCAGTCAGGTTCGCACCCTGCATATAGGGTCCAGTGCGAACACCTCGCACCTTGCTATAAGGTGTCCTGCGAGAATCCTACCTTCTCGCACTGTGTAACACTGCTTGCCTGCGAGGAAGATTTTTGAAAATTTTGAAATTAAGTTTTGATTTTTTCAATTGCTCAGATCAGTTGGATTACATCTTTTTGGCTTATTGGATCATTGATTTACATATCTCTTGCTTTAGTTTGCATGCTCGAATAGATTTAGGGTTTCAAGGTTTTTCTTGCCCTTTGTAACTTGACTTTCATTTCTTGGCTCTTATTGGCATTTTCATTCTCTCTGACTTCTGGAGTTGAGTGTGTCTGATTGGCTAAGAACTAGTGATTGGTTGAGAGTTAAGTGCTTGATGTTTCTCATTTGCTTGTTGGTTCAAAAGAACATTTTTGCATTGAGAAGACTCATTAGTTTGCTTTTTGTTTTTACTTTCATTGAAAGTGTTGGTTGGGTTGTTATCGTTTGAGTCTTTATGATTTGATTTTCTTTTCTTGTTAATTAGAGTTCTTCTTGGAAAGTGAACAACAGGTTTTCTTTCAAGATTTTGTTTTTGTCTTTTCGAAAACATTGAAAAATCAAATTTTAGAGTTTATTGAAGTATTTGAAAAAGACATATAGAGATTGTTCATTGATATATGATTGTTTGCATTGACATCTGAAAGGAAATTGTGCATTGCATTGTAGTACAGAGTTGATTTGGAAAATTTTCTCTCTCCCATAACTAGGATTCATGGAATGAAAAGTGTTATATTTCATCATTATCCTTGCATTATTTGGGTCAAAGTCATACACCATGAGTTTCACTTCCGTTACCTTCGAGTAAACAATAGCTTTTTAAAACATTGCGTAATCTTAAAATTTATCTAGCAACTCTTTTATAGGGCTCTTTTACACCAACATTTAGCTAGGCTAGTGCTTTGGAGTAGGAAGAGAGATACACTCTCCAAAAGCTCAAAAACACACAATAGCATATTGAGTTAGGGAGTGTTAAATTCCATTTGCAACATATTGTCCTGGGATTCCCTTCTAACACAAGGGTCAAGCACTAGGTCGCATTGGTGTTGGCAGAGTTACTAACCCTGCTTTGTTGACATCGGTGTAGAGATTGCACGTATTACAAGGATCACTCTGAGGTATACCCACAATTATGAGTGGAAGCCTTTGAGTTGGTTTCGGGCTAGATACCTTGCCCTTGCATGTGGATCAGACTGAAGACTGTTCCCCTAGTTTGTATTGTTGTTTGTCATGACCTTAGTGGCCTATCTCTCTAGGTTCTTACCCAAGGTGACTGTGGAGGGGAAAGTCTTCACGGTACCTGG
>ML778168.1:396962-427705 GCA_009831015.1 Picea engelmannii | reverse complement strand
GGTACCTGGAATCGACGTTGATCAAACTCACTCGGGCTCCTTGGAGGGTATACCCACGATTATGTGTGGGAGCTTGCACCAGGGCGTAATTCTGTTAAGCAGGTCGTCAACATAACTTTTCCACCTTAGCCCCGCCCCTTCTCGTCTCATTGTTGCGACGTTGGATTTCATCACCAACTAGTGGCTTCGAAATTAGAAGGTATTGTTTGCTTAGTGATCGCTTCCTAGATTTTGTTTACTAGTGAGTGTTGTTTGTTTCTCGAAGTTGACCATAGGAGTTTTTTTCGCGGAGCTTGTCACTTGTTTACAATTGCTCCCCCACGACATTCACGTAGGATGCAAGGTTTATCCCCAGAACGTCTGAACGCTTCACAACCCTTGCAGACAACAACACCTGAGGGTACCCTTGAGGGCTCTCCTTGTCAGAGTGAAGTCCCAGTTATTACTCCACCACACGTGGACATAAGTGAAGTCCAAGATGTTTCTACACCACCTCCACAGGTAGAACGCACTGATTCTCTAGGAGATTTTCGAATTACCAATACTATAGAGGACTATCGCATTCGTCGTGGTGAACGACCTTTTGGACGATTAAATCCTTCTGAAGAAACCGTTGTTACTTCTTCTGAATCAACTGTTGGGCCTTCTCACGGTGTAGTAGGCCAAGATCCTTTTTGGTCTGGTGATTTCTGTCAAGTCCTTTTCGGTACTGAGTCACCCCCTGTCTACGAAATTAACCCTTACGTGTCTTCTGAGACAAAAACTGCACCCGAGACTACTACTTATGATTTTGTTCTCCCTCCCGATATGGCCCATCTTGCGAATACTACGAGTGTCCAAACTGAAATTACTGTAGCTACTCTTTCTCCTATCAATACCCAACAAATACCTGATGTCATCCTGACATTACCACCCGGTTACCACGCACTGAATGCATTGTTGAATGCTGGCAATCCAACACCTCCGCAAACCCTAGTCGGTTCTCTAGGTGGTCCTCCTTTTCCTGAGCATCCTATTACCGGTTTCATCCTGACACTTCCTCAGTTTCCTTCTGGTAATCCTAATCCTAGTGGTACTATCCCAACTGTTGCACCGAACCCACAGATTCCTGTTGGTGGACAGGGTGGTACGGTTCCTTTTCCTTTTCCCGAACACAACACTGTTACTATGCAACCCACGGTTGGCACACAAATTCTGGGTGGAACTATACCTATAGTAAGGGGACCAACCTCCCCTTTTGAACAAAATATACCTCCTGAATTGGCCCAGTATTGGAACCAACTTCTACAAAAATTTCCTCAAAATGTTGGGGGGCAACAAACTGTCCCTGCAGTGGGTCAACCTTATCCGAGGGTAACCAATCCTATTTGGGGTGAGGGTCAGACTACTCAACCCCAAGTCCCTACTCAAACCCAAGGTTACAATCCTTGGGGTTACTATCCTATCCGTCCACCACAGAGTCAGCCAGGGCCTTCCCTCTATGGACAGTCTACTTATGGTCCTACTGGTTTGCCAATAGGGCTTCCACCCCAAAGCCATCAGTACCCGCAAGTGAACCAACATTTGCCTTTCCTTGCTACTTTGGACTTGCCAGATTTCTCTAGAATCCTAAATGATCATATTCGTCACTCTCCCCAATGGCCTGCTATCCCTGCTAAACTTCCATCGAATATTCTGAAATTCGATGGCAAGATGGGAGAGGACCCAAATAATCATGTCATGAATTTTCATTTATGGTGTTCGTCCAACGCACTGATGGATGACTCCATTCGCCTACATCTTTTTCAACGAACCCTTACCGGTTCAGCTGCGAAGTGGTACATTGAATTGCCACGAGGTTTCTTTTCTGATTTCAACACCCTAGCTATGGCTTTTCTCACACATTACTAGTTACCAATCCGTTACGATACTGGAACTGAGATCTTGACCTCTTTTAAACAAACTAAAGGTAATCACATATTGGATCATATCCATGAGTGGAGACGGAGACAACGTCTCATCAAACTTGAACTCCCTGATCAGTTACTGGAAGAATGGTTTACGAAATATTTCGTGAACGAAATTGGTAAAGACATTGCTATGGGTGGTGTTGTTACAGAGGAGAAGGCTATAAGTCATTCTCAGTATCTTGATCTCGTTTATTCGCAAACGGGAACACTCTATGATTTACTGCCTGAACTACCTCGTCCTGGTACTTCCAGCACTTCAACTGCTCCAGTTGCCTCGCATGCAGTTGATGGTGTGATTGGTACTGCTCATACCCACTCACATTCTATTTCAACTACAACCCCTAAATCCAATTCTTCTAATGCTCAAAGTGCTCTGTCTCCTGCTCCTCCCGCCGGTAAAACCTCTGAAGTGAACGTTGTTCAATCTACGCCGACCGGTAAAAATAAATCAATGAAAGGGAGAGGCAAGAATAAGGAGAGTAAAAATAATAATCAAAATGAGCAAACTAAAACTCCTCATGTTGAAGATCGGGATAAGCGCAAACCCCCCTACCCTTGCCTTATCTGTGGTGACGATCACTACACGAAGGATTGTCCTCGACGTGTCGAACTTAATAAGTTCCTTCAAGGAACGTCGAAACCTTCTACACTAGTAGTATTGTCTCAACCCTTCCCATCTCAGCAACAGGCCTCGTTGGTCATCCATGACCAACCCTCTACTTCTACGACATCATATGTTTTGATGTGCACCGGTGATTCTAAGAACAATGACGTTGCCATCGCAACTAGAGCCAAAGATTATTCTCCATCTAAGGAGAAGGTTGACGATTTACCTCCTGATTTGGTACAACCCTCTCCGCCGAATACACCTATGAACGGTCCTTTTCATCTTGAACGACCGAGCCTTGATACAGTCCTCCGACCCCCGAAAGGTGTCGTTAAGAAATCGACATTCAATCCTCATGCTTGTGCAGCCCAGAACTATAACATTGTCGAAGATCTGGCCCAAGCACCTTCAGCGATGTCTGCCGTTGAAGTCCTTCAGTCTTTTCCTGTGCAATGAAGGGCTCTGTTGAAAGCTATAGGTGGAATTGATCCTACAGATATGAATTTGATAGTCTTTGACTTGGAAGACCATATGCCAAGGTTACCCCCACAGCTTGCGTTTTAGATACAAGTTGTTGTCTCAGACAAGAACATTTGTCGAACTGTTATTGATGAGGGTGCCTCTACGTGTGTAATGTCTTTTACTTGTTGGAAAGCCATTGTCTCTCCTCCATTAACTGAATCACAAAATACTTTGAAAGCCTTCAATGGATTGGGTTTTAAGCCTTACGGTTTTCTTCCCTCGTTGCCTGTTACTCTCGAAGGTAAGACAGTCCAAGTTGAAGTGGAAGTTTTCGATGCTCCCCTAGATTATAATCTTCTTCTTGGCCATAGTTGGGTATATTCTATGCATGTTGTTGTGTCAACACTTTTCCGTGTAGTCTGTTTTCCTCATCAAGGAAAAGTCGTTACGGTTGATCAACTTGCCTTCTTTAATTCTGATACTCGCACCAGAAACATGACGTTTATAGCTAAAACCCCACCGGGTTACGAGAATGTTGGAGTCGGTCTTTTGAAAGACTCTTCGTTAATGGGTACTTTTCCCATACCGCCACCACCCGATATTCTACGCCCATCCGTTGCTTCTATTAATATGATCTCCACTGTTCCTCATGAACTTGCGGTGTCTTTTGACCCTTGGATAGTCCCTGATCCTGGAGATCATACTCGTTTCGGCGACATCATGTCGTTAAGTCCAGTTGAGTCTTCTTATCATGCGATTCAATAGGCAACACCTTCTTCACCCTCTCTTGAGGAGTTGTCTCCCGATCCTTTCCGTGTCATCTTTCACACTGACGAGATGATCATGTCCGTCATGGCCGATACACCTTGGGACGATGGGCGTCATCTTTCCATACTGTTTCTGGAACAACATACTCTCGAGAATTACCAGCGGATTTCGACTCTGTCGACCGTTGTTGTTATATAGACCGTTCCCGGATCTACACGTTATGTGTTTGCGGAAGGGAAACTCAGTAATATTTCTCCCACAATACCCATTGATATTTTATTTAAACCTGGGATAGTTGAAAATGTTCACATTGGAGCTTCGTGTTCTCCAGAGGAAATTGTGACCTATACTGCTTTGTTCAAAGAATTTTGTGATATCTTTTCCTGGAGTTATGAAGAGGTGCCAGGTATCGACCCTGATATTGTTGTTCATGAAATTAAGACATACCCCAGAGAAAAACCAGTCCGGCAGTGCCTCCATCCTGTCCATCCACATAAAGCGACAGCTATCAAACTCGAAGTTGAAAAACTTCTCAAAGCCGGTTTTATTTATCTCGTGGCTTTGACGGAGTGGGTTTCCAACCCTGTACTGATTGATAAGAAAGGTGGTAGTATACGTGTTTGTGTTGATTATCAGGATATCAACAAAGCCTGTCCAAAAGATAACTTTCTAACCCCTTTCGTCGACCAGATCATCGATGACTGTGCCGACAGCGAAATCTTTTCTCTCATGGATGGATTCTCTGGCTATAATCAAATTAACATTGCTCCTGAGGACCAACATAAAACTACTTTTATTTGTCCTTGGGGTACTTTCGCCTATAGAAAACTTCCCTTCAGTCTCAAGAACGCAGGTGCTACGTTTTAGCGTGCTATGTCTTATGCGTTTCACGATATAAAGCATATCCTTCAACCTTATTTGGACGATTTTCCAGCTCACTCTTTACGCCGAGTCGATCACCCCAATCATATCTGAGCAATTTTCGTTCGTTGTCAATTCTATCACATTCGTCTAAACCCTCATAAATGTGTCTTTTGCGTAGAGTCTGGCCATATCCTCGGTTTCATTGTTTCACGTCAAGGGATCCGGGTAGATCCTATTAAGGTTGAGGCTATTCTTAATCTCCCTCCTCCTTCTTCACTGCGCCAGTTACAAAGTTTTCAGGGGAAAACAAACTTTCTTTGTCACCTCATCCCGAATTACACTGATATTACTCGGGGTTTTACACGTCTTCTAAAGAAAGGTTCAGAGTTTGTCTGGGATAAAGTTGCCAACAATGCTTTTGAAGCTTTAAAGTTGTCCCTCATGAAAGATCCTCTTCTTTTCCCTCCTGATTATAGTCGGGATTACTTTCTTTATATCGCTACTTTCGAGTATACTATCGGTATGGTTCTCGTTCAAGAGGATGATGCACACGATGAACATGTTATATATTACTTGAGTCGAAGTCTCACTTCCACTGAAATCAAATGCCAACATGTTGAAAAACTGGCTTTGGCTGTTGTTCAAGCGGTTCAACGTTTTCGCCATTATATTCTCTCCAGGAATACTACAGTGATTTCACATTGTGACCCCATGCAACATATTTTGACACGTCAATTGCTGGGGGGAAAGTACTCCAAGTGGATTGTCATTCTCCAGGAGTTCAATTTGGAATTCGATCGTGCCACATCGAAGAAATCCTTAGTTTTCGCTGAGTTAATTTGTGATTTTCCCCACACTGCCATGGAAAAGGTAGTAGTCGATTCGTTACCTAACGAATCACTTTTCCTTATCAGCAATGATGATATTTGGTACGGAGATATCATTATATATCTCCAAACTCAAACTTTCCAGCCTGCTTTGTCTAGCACAGAACGTTGTCGTGTCCGTTATCAAGCACACCATTATATTATCCTCGGTGATACTCTTTACCGTTGAGGCATTGAATCTGTCTTTCGACGTTGTTTGACTTTTGACGAAGCTAAGAAAGCTTTGAATGACTACCATTCAGGAGCATGTGGTGGTCATATGTCTGGGTATGCAACTGCCGAGAAGATCTTATGTGCAGGATACATTTGGCCTTCCTTGTTCAATGACTGCATTACTACTGTTCAGAAGTGTCATGCCTGCCAAACCTATAATAAGAAGATTCGATCGCATCCTGCTCCCCTTCATCCTGTGGTCTCAGTAGGTCCTTTTGAAAAATGGGGCATTGATTTCATGACATGTCACCCTCACTTGGCTGGGGGGCATGGTTACATTATTGTAGCTGTTGATTATTTTACTAAGTGGGCCGAGGCGATGCCAACATTCGATAATACTGGAAAGACTGCAACGTTATTTCTTTTCAACCATGTCATCACTCATTTTGGTGTTCCTCAGGCTATCGTTACCGATCACGGTAGTCATTTTAGAAATTTTATGATGTCTAAACTTACTGAAAAGTTGGGCCTTTGTCATGATAGCTCAACACCCTATTATCCGTAGGCTAATGGCCAGGTCAAAGCAATCAATAAGGTTCTCATAACTATGATTCGACAGATGATAGGAATTCATAAAACCAGTTGGCACACGATGTTGTTTTCAGCATTGTGGGCGTATCGGACATCTGTTAAATCTGCTACGGGATTTACACCGTTTCGATTAGTTTATGGCATGGAAGCCAATCTGCCAATAAAATGTGAAATACCTTCTTTGAAGCTAGTTGTAGAACTCTTACCCAATAGTTCTGCTGAAGATGAACGTCTGTTGTATTTGATGCGATTAGACGAGACTCGCCGTGACACTACTCTTGTAATAGAAGCCCAGAAAAAATGTGTTAAGGCACAGTATGACAAGAATGTCAAACCTCATGTCTTCTCTGAAGGAGATCTTGTTATACTATATGAGCAAGATAAATATGTCTTAGGAGCTGGGAAATTCGAACCAATGTGGCATGGTCCTTACATTGTTAGCAAAGTTTTGGAAAAAGGAGCGTATAAGCTGGTTGATTATGATGGTGTACCTTTGAGTGAACCCAGGAATGGGTTGTACTTAAAGAAGTACTATGCATAAGTAATTTGTGCAAGAGTACTTGTATTTTTATGTATCATATTGTGTGTGTTATTTTAGTTTGCTTTTCACGTTATCTGGTCTCTTCCCTTACGTGAGGTTGTGTTTGATTGCCAGATGTCAGAGTATTCGCTACCTTATATTGGTTTCGCTGACAGTGCTAGCCGTAGTACTCAGAACCTAGCTTCCACTGCATGGGCAATCTATGCCCCAACAAACAAGCTTATATCTTTACGAGGTGTATGTCTTGGCCGAGCAACCAACAACATCGCAGAGTATAGCGCCGTTATTGAATTATTGGTTGACGCTATCTCTCTCAGAATTTGTCACTTGGTTGTGCGACTTGACTCACAGCTTGTAGTACTAAAGCTAAGTAATGTCTACTCTATTAGAAGTCCTACTTTATTAAGGGTATATTTGCGGATTCGCCTCTTGGAACGACATTTTGATCACATTGAGTATCAACATATTCCTAGATGTCTTGATACATTAACAGATGCTTTAGCTAATTATGTATTGGACAGGCATTTAAATCATTTATAAATCAAACACATTAAAATGTACACAATGTAAAGTAAACCGATAGAAGCTGTGTATATATATAACGATCAAAAGAGTTTATTTTACAAAAATTTTGTCCGAAGACCAAAATATCAAAAATTGAAGCTCTTGTCTTCTACATAATGACGTCATGGATGACGTTCACGATAACACACTAATGTCCTAGCAACTCTGCGGAGCAGTCGACCCATAGATGCGGAAACCCCCACAGTGTGACGCTGATCGCGTCGTGGAATATCTTCCAGAGACATGTCTGGAACGTCCGCCATAAGACCCTCTAAATTATGCTCCACTGTCAGATAATCCTCGGTGTACTGTGGAACTGCTACTGCTACCTCTCCTCGTCGTTGGATAGGAGAACTGCCAGTAGGTCTATATGGTCCAATGTCTGTGTTATCAATTAGAATTTGGTGTTAGTCTTCGGGTAAATCTATAAAACAAAAACATTTAAATATGACTAAAAACTCAAAAACATTTTAAAAACAAAAAAATTGTGTACTTCTTACCGAGGTCTCCCTACTGAGCATCTTCAGGGAGTGCTAGATCCGGATCTCCTCAGAAATCCAACCCGACATATACGTAGTCATCCACCATCAGCATCTGGTTCTGCAACCAGTCAAAGAAAACGTTGTCATATCTGATGATAGGTTCTACCACATGTCGGGCCATGAGACAACACCACCGCAACATCCTTGGATCCCTAGGACTCGGAAAGTGCCACTCATCCTGTAGTCTCAGCACAAGGACCCTCTCTAAAAATAAGGACACTAACAAAGACCCATATCCAAACTATTTCAGATCTCCACGCCTGCACTTAGTCAACTGTTTCTTGATATTGCGCAATATTGCATCAACCCAGTTAAATACCCGGGGCTCGGTACACTCGATGGCATACTAGAAATATCTTTGTAAAGCCATATGTGGAGCGACACTTCCCACCATCCGATCAATAGTGAAGAGAATAGTGCGAAGAGTCAAATCAGTTACTCCCAAAATTGCCACTTTCCCTTTCTTTCGTTCATCCTCAGGTACACAGTACTGGTTGCAATATTCACTCATTTTTAAACCCCCTGCTCTGCTGCCGGTCAAACTGACATAGGACCCACGCCTGGATAATCCAGTCAAGAAATATATGTCCTTGATGTCAATAGTCAATGTATGAGCTCCCACAATGAAAACTTTCTGGTCCAGATCCCACATTCAGACTAGGTACTCCAGTAATCGAACTTGGGCTCTCATGCCTGGGATGCGGAAGTATTTTAAGAGACCACAGTCTCTTAGTGCAGCTATGGTGGGAGGATGGTTTTCAGCATTGGCATTATCCTCCTCATGCTCTCATTCCTGCCACTCTAACACCATGATTGTGGCTAGTAACCTACATAAGAAACATACAAACATGGTTAATGATCTTATTAATGAGATAAAAAAATTCTATTGGCTAAACGTTGCACAATTTTTTGAGTTTTATGTTGTTCGCAGGTGGCCTATTATATACAGTGCGAACTTCTCGCAGGTGGCCTATTATATACAGTGCGAACTTCTCGCAGGCAGCTTAAGGCCCACCTGCGAGAATGAGTCATTCGCGCAGGTCCCGTATGGGCCACCTACGAGAATGCCTCCACACGCATAGGGTTCAAAAAATTAATTTAAAACTGAACTTTTTACCAATGAAATTGAATTTTTAAACCATGAAAAGATAAGGAATGAAGAACTTACCAAGATGCTGCTAACGGCTCGTCAAATGATCACCCGTAGCTCCCAAAAATCGGCATCGAATGTAGAGGGTAAAATGAGGGTTTTTTGGAACTCTATGGTAAAAGTGTAAAATGATATGGTAAATTTGGTTATTCACTCATTTTAATTACTTTTTACTATATCAAATGTGGGTTTTTTATGTTTATTCATTATTTAACCCTAATCACTAATGTGAAAATGAGTGAAATGATTGGCAGGTGAAAAACATGGATGATTATGGACATAATTTTTACCTCGTGTGGTGTGATTTTGATTGTTTGTTATGGTTTTGACATAAAACCTCGAGCGCCTTTTGTCCATTCTTGTGCTTATGAAAAACATAAAACCGTGATCGAGCATCGTTTTATCTCTTTTTCGGGCTCATTGTGGTTATACAGAAAAGGAACCCCCCTGGAGTTCTCTTTAAGCTCTTTTCAGACTCTCTAAACATGAAAAGATTTCCGAGCGATCTTTCTATCTTCATGCTCGCTAAATTATTTGAAGTATGCATCCTTCGAGCGATAGTTTAACCCTTTTTCGGTCTCGTTGGACTACTGTATGAAAAAGGAACTGAGAGAGTTCTCTTTTGAGTGTTTTCCCAAACTCTATAATCTTGAAAAACCTTCGAGTTTACTATCTCTGGACTCGTTAAACAAACATTGACAGACCCGTAATGGGACCGAACCAATCCTTCCTAGGGTTCGTTAAAAATACTCCGAGGGACTCGTCTGAAGGATGAGCTTATATCAAGAAGAATATGTGATCCTCTTCAATCTTGTGTAAAAATAAAGAGGTACTTGCCAGAAATGGTGGGGGAAAATTTGGGAAAGGGATGTGTTTCATATTTGTATTGATTGGCAGTAAGTATCGCTCTTGAACATGACACCCCCTATTCATCATTCGAAGCCGGTTTGGGAAATCCATTTGTCTCTCATTCGATTTGATAACAAGGTCTTTCCATGTGTCGTCTTTGAGTCAATGTTGCTAAATCATTGGTCGTGTTGTTCATATGTTCAAGAGTAGTCCGTCTGGAAACCTCTATTGAGTCGGCCATCTACAGTTATCTATTCATTCCGTGTCGGCCTTCCCTGTGTCCAAAGTCCAATTGCCACATACTCTATTTCACTTTCAAAATCAGTTACTCATTTCGTGTCATTGATGGGGGATGCATCAAGGCCCTCCTATGACGGGTCTCATTCTGTCGACTTCAACACATTATCCAGAATTGAGGCTTAGAAATTATTCAGTACCTTGGAGCTTGCATGCCTCAATGGCAAGTGTCCTCGCTTTCGACAGTGGGTTTACATCATTGACCCCTGATCGAAATATTTCGTCGAGTGTTCGACATCAACTCATTTATTCACAACCGATGGATTGTACTATAGTACCTTGGGAGTAATTGACATCAATGGTGATTTCCCTCGCACTTGTTAATGGTTACATCAATGACCGGTAATCAAGTGGTTTCTTCCATGTTTGACTTTGACACATGTAATCACATGGTTAGATTCGTACTTTGGGCGATGAGATTGAAGACCCTGGATATTATCTTTGTGATCCAGGTTGCGATGGAGTGTGTAAAATTTGTGACACATAGATCCACTGTGTATGTTTCGTGGCTATGTTGTCTTTCTTCAAAAAATTTGTCGCATAGATCCACAGTGTATTCAGGTGGCTATGCTATATTGTGACGGCATGGATCCACAATGTATGATTGGTGGCCATGACCTTTGTTTATGATGTCATCATTCTATCATCTGAGTATGGGAATGCCTACCTCAGCAATTGATATACATGATATTTTGTCGATGCTTGGATGTTTGCAGGTCTCCGATTATATGTTCTTTTGGTTCTTGACACACACATGCAGCTTACAAAGTCTATCGACTGTCACTGGTTCCACTCTCAGACTTTGGGGGGCATTCTATTATCCACAATTTTGGTCATCGTGATGATGTTATGATGATGGAAAATCAAGCTCTTCACTAAGAACACTTTCCTGAGAAAAGTTACATTTGTCTGCTTCCAGAAATCATATTTTTAAAAGAGGTTTGATGGCTACCTATATATTTTCCTACGAGAATGTCTGATTCTTGCAGTCTTCATTAAGATGGGGTGCGAGGGGTTCGCACTGTACCTAACTGTCAAGGTGTGGACAGCTTATTAAAGAGGAAAAAGATGAAGTTCTCGAGCCTTCTAGAAGGGAATCTTCGAGAAGGATGAGTTGGCTAGCGAATGGTTATCTAAGTACTGGCTTTCCTGATATCTTGGGATAATTTCCTATCCAAGTAAATAATCTATCTTCTCCTATATATTGAGGAGATTGCTCATGGAAAAATTTAGAAGCAAAATATTAAGAGATTCATTGGAGAATTAGTACAAGACTGTATGGAGGATTGATGCTACAACAGCTAGAGACACCAGCAAGGTCATCAAAAGTGGTTGATTTTCTTCATGCATGAGCAAGTGTGTGTGTCAGAGATAGGAGCCATCGAAAGGAGATCTACAACATCAAGGCTCAGGTTGCAAGTTTCACTTTCTATCAAAATAATACAGTAATATGTCCCTTTCCCATAAAATATGATGTCACTTTATTACATAACTCCTTGATCATATGTATAGATTAACTATTGAATATATTGATTTGCCTTTACTTTGATTGGTTTGTATTGTTGTGATCTGAATGGAACAAGAGCGTTGGAGCGAAGCTTGGAACAATAGAGACCCAAGGAAGTGTTCATAAGGTATGTCCATGATCCTTGCCTCTTAGTTCATTCAATAGTCTAGATCTAGGGAAAGTGTATTATTCTGTCCTGTTTTGTTCTAGATCCAGGTGGATCTAGGGAAAGTGTATTATTCTGTCCTATTTTGTTCTAGATCTAGGTGGATCTAGGGAGATCGGTTTGTGTCCGTACTTACGGATTAATCCTAAAATAGGCATACATGTAGTCCATGCTTTTCAAACAATTATTTTGACAACATTCACTTGAAATCAATTCACCAATGGAAATTGATTTAGTGAAAAATTATTTCCTAGACCTTGTATAACTAGAATGATTTGGATTAATATAAAAAGGTCTAATCCTAGTCCTAGACACAATGTTTCTTTGCAATGTTTGCACTATTTCATCATCCTCACTAGAAGGATTTTCCTTGTCACCACAAGGAGTATCAAGAAAAACATTGTCAGGAGACAAAACTAGAGAATGTCGATCACCTTGATTTGTTGCCGCTAAATGACTGAGAACATCATCATCGACGTAATAATTTGGAGGAAAATCATCATAAAAATTGTGTCCACCACTGACATAGTCATGTTCATTGCTTTCAAAATCCCTACTTGAGTGAACATTTTCACCATCTTCCTTAGTTCCTTGAAAAACTTCATCAGTATCTTCAAAATCCTCACTTGGAGGAAAATCAACATCAACATTGTTCTTTTTAATTTATCACTCAGGAAAGAGTGTCCAACAAAGGTGTAATCATATTCACTACTTTGAAAATGTCCACTTAAGATATATTCTTCATCATCCTCATTACTAGCTTGAAAATCCTGACATGGACGAAAAGCTTCATTATCCTCATCAGTACGTTGAAAATCATCACTTGGAGGGAAATCATCAGCACCAACATTGCTTCTTTTAAATTCCTCATTTGAGAAAGATTGTCCATCATTTTCATAATCGTCATCATTACTTTTAAAATCCCCACTTGGGGGGGATTTTTCATCATCCTCATTCATGCCTTGGAAATCCTCACTTGGAGGAAACTCTTCATTAGTACCTTCAAAATCCTCACTCGGAGGAAATTCATCTTCACCAAAATTGTTGTCTTTAAATTCCCCACTCAGGAAAAAGTGTCCACCATTGTCATAATCATCTTCACTTCTTTTAAAGTTTCCACTTGAGGGAATTTCTCCATCATTTTCATTGGTTCCTTGGAAATCTTCATTGGTTCCTAGAAACTCCTCACTTGGAGAAACATTTTCATCCCAATCATTTAAATGTTGATCATAGTATCCACTTTGACCTACATTTTGATTATTTTCATTACTATTAAACTACTCACTATATTTATCACCATCACATTCCTCCTCTTCATCATCGGTGCCTTCAAAGTCCTCTGATTTAGGACTTTCATGAGGAACATGTTGAATAAAATTGCTTGCATTGTGATCAAAATTCCGACTAGCTAAAAAATACGACGCCTCATTTTCATTACAAACATTCCTATCACATTTCCTTGTCCCAACAAAAGAGGTATGTGAACAATTTTTTGATGTCTTAGAAATAAAATATTCTTTATCTCACAAAGCCATCCCTTCTCTTTGAGAACATAGAATGATACCAATGTCGACCCTCGCTATGACATTATTATAACATGCATAATGATAATTTCCCTCTAAATGCCCCACCCCCCCCCGCAAAAAAAAAAAACAATATAATTTCCCTCCAAAATTCACCTTGCTAAATATTCCCAAAAATTTCACCCCAAAATATTCCCTAAAATATTTCCCCCTCAAATTTTTCCCTCCAAAATTTCCCCCCATTTTTTTTTCGCTTATTTTCCCTTAAAAATTAAAAACAAATTTTACTCTTTTATTTTGGTATTTACATGTTAAATACAATATTTATCATGTTTATTTATTTATACCACATTTATTAAACATATTTATGATCCATAAAATTTTAGGTATATATGTAGACAATATAAATAATTTTTATTTATTCCACATTCATTATACTTATAGTAATTTATATCATTTGTGTTATATATACATAGTCTTGTTTGATATTTTCACATTGCGTTATATATTGGCCAGTGTTTGTTAAAGGATTTTGAGCAAGCTACAAGGCAGAAACATCAAGAAGACATTCGAGGCGAATCTAGCATTTTAGAGGTTAGTTATTTTTTAAATTCTTACCATTTACCAAAACAACAATTATAAGATTATCTTTGAATCACATAATAATTTTTCATGCGAAAATTAAAAAACCTTAAATTTGTATAGATTTTTTCTACTTTTTCATAAAAAATACCCCACTTTTAAAAAAAATTGAGACATTTTACAAAACAATCTTAACAAAATCCTTAGATTTTTGAAAAAAAAAGTCAAATTTAGGTATAATTTTTAATTTGTTTTTATCCTTTCTATTGTTTTTTACTTAAATTTTATTATTTTTGGCCCATGGTGGTAACTAGGCAATGTTTATGTCCTAGCTGTGGGGAGGCTGGGGCCATGCCCGAACAACCCTGTGGCCAAGCCATGGGCACACCCACGACTTGGCGATATGGTTGGCCCCCCGCGACCAAGTCACGATCTGAGGGACCGTGACTTAGCTATGGAGGCCAACCCCGTGGCCAGGTCATGGGAATTCCCACGGCTTGGACACAACGCTAGCCCCCTGTGGCCAGGTCATGATCCCCATGGCCAAGACGTGCACATTCCCACAACTTAGCTTTCTCGTGGGGGGCCAGCCTCGTGGCCAAGCTGTGGGGGTGCCCACGGATTGGCCATGGGGCTGGTCAGGATAGGGCGATGTTGGGAATCTCCCCATCCCCCCTGCAACTAAGGCACAGTCCCACGTGACCATGAGTTAGTCGTGCGGGGGGGTTGTGGCGATGCCTGACATCGCCCTAGCCCCCATGACCAAGGAACGATCCTGGCACAAGCCCAATAACTCCACGGGTCAACTTTTTTTACATATGGGTAAGAACAATTTTATTTTATTTTAAATTAGTTTTTATATTCAATGTTGTTTTTCTTAGTTTATTATAATGTGAAAGTCCTAATTTCTTTTTTATCTTAATATAGGAAAAT
The DNA here is from genome assembly GCA_009831015.1 of Picea engelmannii. Classification (NCBI taxonomy): domain Eukaryota; kingdom Viridiplantae; phylum Streptophyta; class Pinopsida; order Pinales; family Pinaceae; genus Picea; species Picea engelmannii. The sequence goes on along the minus strand of ML778168.1, from coordinate 412,770 downwards.
GGCAGGAAAAAGATTATCTATGAATATATATGGATCATGACCTGTAATAATAGCATCCAAAAATGCAACTGGAACCTGCATGAATGTTAGGCAACAAAATGATAGCATAACACTTGAGACATCAAAGGCAATGAAGAATGTTAGAGAGTGTGTTGTGAGTGGGAAATCCCCCTATGGACTAGCACTTAGGGTTTTATCATGCATGAAAAAAATACCTAAAGAATCCTACTTTTTACCATCATCCAAGACCTAATCCCCATTATTCTTAAGCAAATAAATAGTTAAGAAGATCAAGTGAACATACATTATTTCCGACATTTGGTATCGATCCCTCTTCACGCTTGGTCGCTCTTTGACTACAACTCTCCTCCCAAGGATGACCTGCATTCACAAAATACAAACAAAGAACTCCACATGCATTTGATAATGATGAAGCCGACCATTGCTCCACGAATCTGGTCCTGGGCTCCTCTTTTACTGCGTACCAACTGCTAACACACTTGCTTCTCTTCTTCATTGAAATCACAAAATGGTTGTAGAATCTTGGGCAAAGGGGAATATGAATTCGGGTAGAGTTTCCTTAGTATGTTTTTCCTCTCCTAGAATGGGACCCCTACCCCTTCTTTTATAGGTTAGAAGGAGCTAAGTATTTAGTCGAATGATTGGCCATGCATGGTCGAAAGGTTTAGTTAACTTACCCAAAACTGTGTGTTTCGTCAACAACTTTCCATTTTTCATGCTTTTGTAGGTACACGCTGGCTGTAGTGGGTCAGCTAGAGTGTACACAAGGGCTTTTGTGGTGTAGGGAATGTGGGCCTTTAAAAAGGGTTTTTTTAAGAAGATTTGTTCAATGCTGGCTTGGCAAAGAAGGTATATGAAATGGCCTGATGTAAGGTAAGTATGTATGATGAAAATTAGGGTTTCAACAGATGCCCCCTAATGCGTGAGGTCAGAAGAGTATCTGGTGGTCGAAATACATTATCAATCTTTATAAACGTACCAAACCAGTGATCCCAAGAACCAGAATTCGGGAGGTGCCATCTACAAAATAAAAGTTGTCTCACCGAGGTGGGCATACCCATGCTCGGGATGAAATAAAATCATGGCTACCAATCAAATACATTGTAGATCCATGCCACATAACTATATAAAGTGTATTCACGAGCAATAAAAAGTGGATCTACATATCAAAATCAAAAAGATATACATGTATAGTATCCATTTTCTAGACACTGATAAGGCCGAATGGCTGGAGAATCATATTTAGAGCTTGACAATCAACTTCAAAATCTTCAAAAATTGGGTAGGAGTGTAATATGAGTGTATGACTTCACTACCCAGAGGTCTTTGATGACTCATCGGTCATGGAATAGAGGATATTGATGATTATACTGGAGGCTTCATTGACTTCGAACAAAGACTTGATTGGACTTTCAAGATGGCCAGGAATGAGGGTAAGAGACAAAATGAAGATGGGCCAACTCAGGCTTGGTAAAAAATTCCCTTGGAAAATAACATGACAAATTATGAGACTCAGTAAGCATGGCTTTGACATAAGTTCGCGATGCAGGAGGCAACAAAAACTCTCCATATGTTTGGAATAATAACCAAACGGAGGAGAACAAAACTCTATGTAGAGAGATTCCTAAGGTCATATTAAATCCCAGATCTTGATGAACAAATGGAAGGATGTGCTTTGTCCCAGGGTGACTCATTGTGTTGCCAATAAAAAGAAAATACTTTCCCCTTCCTCTTTTTGGGCCATATTTGATTTTTTTTGTCTATTTCAATAATGTTGGAAAGCTTGAAAAAACAATAAAATAATGCTACGTTACAAAGGAGGATCGAGTGTCACAAACATACTAGTTCCAATCGCACGGAACACAGGGATGCTCAGGGAAAAGGGACATATGCAAGAAAAGGCACTTGGGAAAAATCCTCCAGGAGCCAAAGGTGTCAAGACACATAGGCAAAGTTCTATAGGGATTGCATATAAGGCATGCTTCATATGGTTCAGTTGAGAGCAACATGGAGCTGCAATTTAGACCAAAGACGCAGGTATGCAAACGCGGTTAACAAAACACACAATGGTAACATCCTTCAATGTACTTTTAATGAGCCCAGAGAAGGTAAGCTTGATGGTTTTTCATATTTAGAGAGTCTGAAAAAATGTAAAAGGAGACTCCGTGGGGGTACCTTTTGCGAAGATAGTCTAGTCGACTCGAAAAAGGGGTAAACTAGCACCGAGCAAATTTCTATTCAAAACCGTTTTAAGGAGTGTGATAAAGACAAGGTCACTCGGCCATTTTTTCATTTTTAAGGAGTCTGAAAAAAGCTTAACTATGGAGTCCGTTAGAAATTCTCTTCTAGACCATTTTAACGAGTGTGAAAGAATAAGGTCACTCGACAATCTTTTCAATGTTAGGGAGTCTGAAAAGAGCTTAACTATGGACTCCATGGGAGTTCCTTCTTTGTAAATTTAGTCCCTCGGGCCAAAAAAAGGGATAAAATTATACCTGAGAGTGCTCTTATAGAGAACCTAGGGCTGTAAAGTATACCTTTGTTCATACAGTTGACCATCCAGACCGAAAATGGTGTAAACTACCGCCAGACAGATGTGACTTCAAATTCTAGTTTAGTGAGCGTGAAAGGCCACAAGATCACTCAGAAATCTTTTCATGTTTAGAGGGTATGAAAAGGGATTAAAAGAAGACCCGTGGTGGCTACGACTCATGTTTGAAACTGGTTCAGGTAGAGCCCTCTGCTAGGCTCAGACCAAGAGTCTCTTCGATAGTCAACTTGGAACATCTCCAAAAAGGGAAGAAAACACAAACCATGGTGTAAGTCCTCCCGCAGTATAGAAACTGTAGTCATGGCTTCAAGGATAGCCTCATCTGAAGGCAATTCAAAATCTGGGAAATCATGCAAACGAGGGTCGATAGTCCCAAAGGGTGAAGTAAATTGACCATAGTCCAGATGACGATGGAGGTTCTAGCCAGGACTACCAGAGTGTATCAATGAAGACTCATAAGTAGGAGGGCTTGAGGATCTACAAACACAAAGATCATACTTAGAAGGATACTCAAGCCCACTTGGACCAATAGGGGGAATAAAGGGCTCCCATGCCCCCATTGGATAAACCAATGGATCAATTGTTGATTCCAAGTCTTGAGAAGGAAAACATGATTGCACAGGTTCCTATTTAGAAGTAATTGAACACCGAGGATAAGATGCCACATAATTAACCCGTGGTAGGGTGGAGTCTACACGAGCACTAGGAACATATAAAGGGAAAACCTGAACTAACGCTGAATTAGGATGGTGATTATCATATGCCAACTGGTCAATAGTGAAAATGATTCCATTGTGAGGAAAATGCATAACCTGGAAGAGCGTAGATACCATAGCATTCATAGCATATACATAATCATGCTTGAGAAGCATATTGAACTCTAATGGGCCTCTCACCACTATAACATCAACAAGGATAGTCTTCCGACCTAATGCATTAGGTAACTAAGGAAGAACCCCCAAATATTCACTAGGATGTCTGTCAAAAGCCAACAGTTCATGCAAAGAAGACAAAAGCTCGAGAGATCGCAAGACTTTCCAAACCGAGGAGGATAAAATACTTGTGGAATCCCCTTCATCCATAATACAACGATAATTTTTTGTTAAATTAACTTCAACACTTATTTGAAAAGGTTAAAAAGAAGGAAGACGAGGCTCAACAAGATCATTCCAATCAAAGGAAACCATCCTAGTGCTTGGAGAGGGTGTACTCGGAATGAGCATAATGCCCCCTTGTTCTGAAAGTACTGAACTAGAAACGCTAAAAACATAGTCGATATACACTTCACTCCCCAAGAGAGGAGTGGGATCAGCCGAAGACTACGTCGACGTGACCACTTTCTCAACCAATGGTTGCATAGGATGAAAGACTACATGGTCTAAAGGCACCTCACCCCTCAAAAGAGGAGTGGGATCAGCCGATGAATGCATCGACGTGACCACTTTATCAACCAATTGCTGCATAGACTGAGAGACTACATGGTCTAAAGGAACCTCACCCCTCAAAATAGGAGTGGGATCATTCGATGATTGCATCAACATGACCACTTTCTCAACCAATGATTGAATAGGCTGAGAGGAAACCTGAGAAGACTCAGAATCAAAAGATCTTGTAGATAGGGACCAAAATATTTGTACCTCTAGAATGTTAGGGCACATATGAGTAAGGTGATCTCCCTTGCAAAGATTACAAGGGAACTTAGGCTTATGTCCTATCTGTCTAGGTTTCTCAAAAAAATCAATGCCCCTGACATGACTGGCAGTGGCTGGTTTCACATCTCCAACATGACTTGAATAGGTTGGTGATGGGTCGATAACATGACTCGCAGAGGCTACAAACCTATTACCAGTATGAATAACATTGACTATAATTTTTCCCTCAACATGACTTGCAGAGGGAGGTTTCACATCTCCAACATGACTTACAGAGGTTGGTGATGGGTCGATAACATGACTTGCAGAGGCTACAAACCTATTACTAGTAGGACTAACAATGACTGGATGCTTTCCCCTAGCATGAATTGTAGAGGGTGGGTTTGTGCCCCCAGCATAACTTGAAGAGGCTGGGTGCTAGTATTCAACGTGACTTGTAGAGGTTTTCGACCGATCTCCAACATGACTTGCAGAGGTTGGTGATTTCTTCTTCCTATTCTTCCTCTTTCTATTTCATTTAGACTTTCGATTACTAGTAACTGTACTTTCACCAGAGGCGGGAGAAGGAGGAGGAGAATACTTTGTTGATGAAGGAACATCAATAGGGTATCCATGACTTAAGGTTCTTAACTGAGAAGCATCAAGAGCATTCAGGACATTTGGAATGGTACCCAACCAAACTGGTAGTCCCACATTCAACACAGGAACGTACAAAGTGGCCATCAAAGGGACACTAATGTTTCCAAAGAAAGGAAAAGCACAAGAATCCCCTCGTGAAGGGGTTCCTTGGTTGGTATCATCAGGAACTTTAACCATGAATATCTTTTGTAGAGGTTCTCCCCTTGCAGGATCATTCAAATCCGTAAAAGTCTCACACACTGAATCTGAAGAACCAGTGTTATCAAAACAACCCATATAAAGAGGTGACTCCACATTTCTAAGAAGAAGACTGAAAAGTCCTCTCAACCAAAGGAGTGGGCGGTCTACCACCCTAGGTCAGAGACAAAAAGACATGACTGACTGACTCACTATGGAAAACTAGGGAGCACAGATCACACACTAAAAGTTCCTAAAGGAAAATCAAGCAAACGACTAACTAGTTGGAAGAACAGTTACACCAACCAACACTAGAGAATATTACCAGTGCAAGTGCAACTCGAATATGGAAGAACCCTCCAGATATACTCTGCAAAGCGTGGCCCAATGTCCACCCTAGGTACTGCGGTATACCCCTGTAGTGACCTATGTAAGTCCCTAAAATAAAGGCAACTAGGTTACCAGCTCGTGAACAATCACTAGGCCGGTACAGTCGATAGTCGGGTGGATCGCAATGAGCAGGGTATCAAGCCCGAAACCTATCAAGGGTATTGAAAGCAAGTGTTATAGAAGATGATTGAGGACCTCGAATGGATTTGAAACCCATGAAGATCTGTGGAAAATGAGATCAATGGAATCCCAAGACAAGTCCTCTATATGCGTTCCCCACTACGCTTGGTCCGTATTTGGAGGGTTATCTCCGCTATCTTTCCGCATGCGACCTTCTGTTTAGCCCCTGTATTAGAGGGGGGTCTCGGATAATTTCCACGTTACTAGACTTCTACACTCCTTAGCACAGACTCGTATGTTTGTTTTATAGCCTTGAAGAGTTTCCTCTCCAACCTAAATTAGGGCCCTAACCTAATCTAGTTGATGGAAACTACAAATGTAAAGTCTAGTAAATTTTAATTAGCATTCTTTTTACTGTCTTGATTTACTCAAAAGGGTATGGTAGTGGAACTGATATTGTTAAGACTCTTGCAGAAAAAAGAAATGAATAGAACACCAGCAAAGAAGGATTATCTTTCTTATTTTTTTTTGAAATGCCTTTAAGATGAGAAGAAAACACAACACTATGCTAATTTCCTTCTCTTTTTCAAATAACAATGCAAGGAAAATGCCAAGAAAGAAAGAGAACTAACAAGCTATTTTTTTTTTTTTTTTATATTTTTATATTTTCTTCCAATCAAAGAAGAAGTAACAAAATATTCTAAAAGAAACTGATGAATGCACGATTCATGGGCCCCCCATGAATCGTGCATTCATCATGCAACTCATTTTTCTTAAAATTTCAAGCTAAAAACAAGTTAAAAAAGCTAGGAAACACAAGAAAGCTTCCAATGAAAAAGAAAGCTATGTTGGAATCCAACCTAGGCTAAAAATGCTATGACAAAGACCAAGATTAAATCAAGGAAATCCCTAAGAGGTATAACTGTTGATAAGGAAAATGATGAATGCCTCTCCTTAAACAAAAATTTTCTCTACAGGTACGCGACTGACAGTGCAACAACTTGCGTGTGCACACGATCCATGTAAGGTCAGAGGGCGTGTACACACACGCAGACCTTAGGCAGGCTGTGTGTACCTCTACAACTCTTGAAAAAATGAAAAGACAAGTAATCAAGCACTGACAGAGACTACTGGTATTGTAAATCAAAATCTCTTGAAGACTCAGAAACCTACTTTATCAGAAAATAAAAAAACAATTCAAAGAAAATTTCACAGAACAAAACCAATCTGAAGTGGTACCTAAGCTACAAACTAGAAAAACAAAGACCAAAATGAGTTTCAGAAAACCCCTGAGAAGGATCACTTCTGACAGGGAAGAGGATGATTACCTCTTTAATACAAATTTTTTGAACTTAGCCACGCTATTGTCACTTCATCAACTAGCATGTCCACGTGGGTTGTGTGAAGGTTGAGAGTGTGTACACGCATGCAGGCCTTACATAGGCTTTTTGTACCTCTGTGACTTCCCAAAATGAGAATGCAACCAAGAAAAGAAAGGAGGGAATACTGGTATGGAAGACCAGAGACCCTACTAACTCATACTTTTGCAGAAACTCAGAAAAAAAGTGATGAAACCAGTTTAAAACTACCAAAAGGTATCCCGAGCAAACCCGAGAGAAATCCCCAGTATGGTCACTAATTTTGTTGTGAGTGGGAAATCCCCCTACGGACTAGCACTTAGATTTTTATCATTCATGTAGAAAAGACTTAAATATTCCTACTTTTTACCATCATCCCAGACCTAATCCCCATTATTCTTAAGCAAATACACAGTTAAGAAGATCAAGTGAACATACCTTATTTCCAACGTTTGATATCGATCCCTCTTCACGCTTCGTCGCTCTTTGAATACAACTCTCCTCCCAAGGCTGACCTACATTCACAAAAGACAAACAAAGAACTCAACATGCATTTGATAATGATGAAGTCGACCACTGCTCCACGAATTTGGTCCTGGGCTCCTCTTTTACTATGCACCAACTGCCAACACACTTGCTTCTCTTCTTCGTTTGAATCAGAAAATGGTTTCAAAATATTGGGCAAAGAGGAATAGGAATTCGGGTAGAGTTTCTTTACTATGTTTTTCCTCTCCTAGAAAAGGACGCCTACCCCTTCTTTTATAGGCTATAAGGAGCTAGGTATTTAGTCAAATGACTGGCCATGCATGGTCGAAAGGTTTAACTAACTTACACAAAACTGTGTGTTCCATCAACAAATTTCCATTTTTTGTGCTTTTGTAGGTACACGTGGGTTGTAGTGGGTCAGTTAGAGTGTACACGTGGGTTGTAGTGGAGTATGGATTGTGGGCCTTTAAAAAGGGTGTTTTTAAGAAGAGTTGTTCAGTACTGGCTTGGCAAAGAGGGTATATGAAATGGCTTGATGTCAGGTAAGTATGTCTGATGCAAATTAGGGTTATAACAGAGTGGAAATTTGTGGAAGGTGAATACAAATTGGAATGTTCTTGGTTTGTTAAAGACAAACAAGGAAACAATGAAGATCATATATATTTGTATTGCTCTGAATTAGAACATGTACAAGGAAATTATCAGGCACTTGTCTTGTTACCAGATATATGTTTGGTGCCAGCCACATATATTGTTTATGCACTTTTCAAACAAGGGAGAACTTATAACAAGTTTAGATATTGTTTAAAATTCAGAAATTATAACAAGGATGAACATTTTTCAGAATTATGTGCATCCATCGTTGCTGACATTGAGAAAGGAAATGTAAGTTTTTTATTTTTATTTTTATTTCGTTTATTATTTTTAGTATCATGGTAATGTTTGTTAAACAACTGAGAGGGGGGGGGTGAATCAGTTGTACCTATTCTTAAACAATTATGCTTATTTTAAACTCTTTACACAACATTTAATGGCAGTCACAATAATGCAGGGAAGTAAGCAATAGAACATTCAACATCAGTCACACATATGAGATACACAAAGACAAATATTCTTGAGGAAACCCATATAGGGTAAAAGCCTCTTCTTCTTTACATGATAAGTAATCTTTACATTCTTTACATTATCATACATATGAGAACCAACTCATAATGAGGCTACAACCTCTATTTTGCAAGCTGCTACTTGTTAAGAGCACCAACTCTCTGGATTCTCTAGCACCAACTAGAAGGAAGCACCAACTCCCTAGTTTCTCTTGCACCCACTAGAAGGAAGCACCAACTCCTTGGTTTCTCTATCACCCACTAGAAGGAAGCACCAACTCCCTAAGTGTTCCAGCACCAACTTCCAGTCACATAGGCACCAACCTGTATAACAGAGAACAACATTTCTCCCTTGCACCACCATGCCACCCTGGTTTCTCTGGCTGCAACCAGATGGAATATCTAGCTCCCTATATTCAAGCACCCACTTGAACCTCTAAGGACAACAGTCCTCCCTAGAACCTCCCAACCACCCTAAAATATAAATCTTTTCTATTAAGACTTATTACAGTGATATAAAGTTCTTCAATGGCTTACCGGTCTCATCACTGTTCTACTACACTACGCTGCTCTGTCTGCATCAATGTCTTATGCACACTACTTGTGCTTTCTATTCTTTTTCCTTTTATTCTCTCTACGCCATGTCTCTTCAATGCACCATTCCCCTCCTGTGCATTTTTGTTGCTGCACTCTGCCTACTTCTTCACCCTCAATCCTCCCACATCGGGGTGTTTTCTCCACTTCACTCTTCCACAGTTATGCCATCTCCTATGTGCCACGTTGTCTCTCTTTGTTTTGCATCTCCTACTCATTGTGATTTCTCTGCCTGATCATCATGGTAACTCTTCAAATTATATAGCGGTTTCACTCACTCATCCATCATCACTGGGTGTTATATCAAGATTCCTCAACTTCTCTTGTAGTTGAGACTCTTCATCTTCTCTGTCATAGATGAGCTCATCCTCTGGCAGAAACAATCATTTGTTTCTATCAGTTACACTATGAAGTACAACAGTATCCCTCCGATCTTATTCAAATTCATATGCATCGTTGAACTGACTTCATTGAATCTTGCATTCATTTCGCCATTTCACACTTCGGCATTTCTGGATCCCCATGGTAAAGATTTCATTACTCTCCATGTATCGATCCCCAAAACTCCGAAATGGAGCTTGTCTGCACTAGCTCCTTCCTCCATCTTCCACCGATGTGACCAATGGCTGTGACCATAGGCTGAGCCAAAACGTGTTTCACATTTCGGCATTTCGGCAATCCCGTTGTGTGCCATCTCGACTCTCCAAGTCGCGATCTCTGAAACTCCGAAAAAGGAGCTTTCCTCTTCAATATTTTCTCTACATCTCTTTGACCATGTGACTACGAGAGGTGATCGAGCTCTTATCCATATAGTGCTTTCATGATTTCACTTTTTGGCACTTCGACATTCCTGTGGCTGATGATCCATGTCCTCGTATTTGAAGCTATGAAATGGAGTTTGGTTGCACTAGCTCAGATCATTTCGGCATTTTTCATTTTGGCCTTTCGCAATTTCGCATGTCGCGAATTCCTGTTGCCAGCTCGAGAGGTTAGGGAACCATGTTCCTTTGACTTTGTAGTTGGAGAAATGACAATCTATCATCACGTTTCCTATGGACCCACCAGTCTAGATCTTGTCGTGATTTTGACACTTCACGGGCCTTCCTTGTGCCTGATTCGGGATTTCAGTGTTTCACATTTTTCCACTTTGGGACTCTTGTGATGAAGAGCCTCGTCACTCGCCTCTTCCAACTACCAGTATCTGAAGCTCCAAAATGGATTCGGATCAACGATCCACACTCTAGATGATTCGATGGTCTAGATCTCTTCGTGATTTCTCACATCACAATTTCGACATTCTTGACGTCAGAGTTCTTGACAACTTCACCCACATGTCTGCAAAAATCCGAAATGGAGTTAGCTCAACTTTTCAGCTTTTCACACTTCGCAACTTCAAGATTCCTGTCGTGAGAGTCCTTGACATCTCCAACTCCCGGTATCCAAACCTCCGGTATGGAGTCTTTGACATTTCGTGAATTCGGTTTTTGTGAATTCGGTTTTTGTGACTTCGGGACTCTTATGATGGAGAGTCTTGAATCTTGACTTCTCCAATTCCCAGTATTCGAAACTCCAAAATGGAGTCTTTGAAATTTCGCGACTTCAAGTTTCCTGTGGTGAGGTGGTTTGACAATTCAACTCCCGGTATCCGGAACTGTCTCCTACTTTCGGGATTTCGGCATTTTGCATTTCATGATTTTGGGACTTGTCATGAGTGTCCTTGACACCTACACCTCCCAGTATCCGAAACTCTGAAATGGAGTCGTATCAATTTATCCCTGATCTTCCTTGCCTACCTGTAAATTATCAAATGATCAAGCACACTCTTGCACTCTGTGTGCACCTTTGTACTTATCCTCTTGAGCTTACATTGTCCTTGTTTTTCCATGACTACATACTCTGAACTTGCCATTAATGACAAGCACACCTTCCTGAAAACATGCCAACAATCTCCAACTTTGGCATTGATGGAAACCCTGAATGACTGCACTCATCTGTTTGGACCTCCAACTATAGCATCTAGTCTGGACCACTCCTTTTCTCCCCCTTTGACATCATTGTCAAAGAAAACATGCTCCCCCTGAGTTGTTGCAGTATTTTTAGGAGGTATCAGATATTCAATCAATACAAAGCTCCCCCTAACAGGATGGACTCTCTTAGGTGTGAGATGGGATGACATCTAGCTTCTGTCAGAGATATTCAAATGGTGTCCTAGCTAGGGGTTTAGTAAAGATGTCTACAATTTATTCTGTGGTTGTAATGTAATGGACCTAAACAACCTGATTAGTGACCTGCTCTCTGAGAAAATGGTATTTTATGGGAATATGCTTGTTCTTGGAGTGGAATACATGATTATTAGACACACTGATGGCACTAGTGTTATCACAATGAATTGGGATCGATGCAACGTATTTTACCTCCAAGTATGCAAGTGTCTGAATCATCCATAATACTTGAGTGCAATAGGTAGTAGCAGCGATGTACTCTACCTCTGTAGTTGATAAAGAAATGGAACCTTTATTTTTACTAAGCCATGCTACTAATGAGTCACCCAGGAAGAATTCTCCTCCACTGTTTTTTTTTCTCATCAACACAATTTGCCCAATCTGCACCAGAATAAGCAGTTAACTGAAAATTATGATTTATGGGATACCATAGGCCATAGTTCATTATTTCTTTCAAATATCTGAATATCCTTTTGATAGCTAGAAAATTACTCTATTTAGGTGCAGACTGATATCTTGCTACCATTCCAATAGCATGCATTATGTCTGGGTGAGATGCTATGATGTACAACAGGCTTCCTATCATTGACCTACATGAACTTTAATCAACATCAGGTGAGTCATCATCCTTGATTAATTTTCATCCAATAACCATAGGTGTACTCATAGGTTTAGAATCTTCCATTTGAAACCTTTTCAACGTTTCTCTTAGACATTTTTCTTGAGAAATGAACATCCCTTCAGACCGCTGAGTAATTTGCAGACCAAGAAAAAATGACAGTTCACCTATCATAGACATTTCAAACTCAGACAACATGGCAGAAGCAAACCATTGTACCAATGAATCCTTATTACATCCGAAGATGATGTCATCTACATAGACCAATATGATGAGAAGATCATTATCATATGTTTTAATATATAGATTTGTTGTCAACTGTTCCTCTCTTGAACCCTTTATCTTTGAAATATGTATCCAGTCTGTGATACCAGGCTTGAGGGGATTTTTTTAACCCATATAAATATTTCTTCAGCTTGCATACTAGTTCAGGGTTATCAGACAGTTCGAAACCCTCTAGTTGTTCCATATAGACTTCATCACTTAAATCTCCATTTAGAATAGATGACTTGAAATCCATTTTATAGACTTTAAACCTTTTATGACAAGCATAGCCAAGAAACATTATGATAGCTTCTAATCTTGCTATGGGCGCAAATGTTTCATCAAAATCAAGTCCTTCTATTTGAGTATATCCTTTACAGACCAATCTTTCTTTGTTCCTGACAACTTATCCCTGCTCATTCAACTTATTCTTAAAGATCCATTTGGAACCAATGATATTTTTACCTTCAGGTCTATGAACCATCTCCCACATATGTTTTTTCTCAATCTGATCAAGTTCATCATTCATTGCTTTAACCCAATGGTCATCTTCGCTAGCTTCATTAAAATTCTTGGGTTCCATCATGGATATGAGAGCTATATGTGATTTCTCTATATTTTTTATTATCTTTATCATGGTTTGTACACCTTTGTCTTTTTCACCAATTATCTGACTTGCAGGATGATTCTTTTGAGTGATTCTAGAGGAGGAATTTGAAGTTGCCTGTTGATTTGAGTCTGTCTGAGTTTTTGTGCCTTCATCTGATTCAGAATCTTCGTTTTCTGATTCTTGGACCTGTTCATCTTCAGCTTTAGCTGTGTCCTCTGTAGAAGACTCATTATTGTAGCCCTCTCTTGTTGGGATTCCTTCTTCAACTTTTACGTCAATACAATCAACCATTTTATGCAGCCTCTTATTATAGCATCTGTATCCTTTACTGTTTGTAGCATATCCTAAGAATATACCTTCATCATCCCTGTCATCATATTTTCCAAGGTTCTCATAATTTTTCTTTATGTAACATTTACTCCCAAATACTTTGAAGTGTTTGATTGAGGCAGGTCTCCCATACCATAGTTCATAAGGTGTCTTGTCACTTTGTGGTATGAGGTGGGATTTGTTAAGAATGTAGATTGTTGTGTGTATTGCTTCTACCTAGTAGGTTTGACCGATGTTCTTATCTTTCATCAATGACCTGGCCATTTCCTGCACTGTTCTATTTTGCCTCTCAACTACTCCATTTTGTTGTGGAGTTCTTGGGATTGTGTATTCTCTTTTGATCCCATGCTTATCACAAAATTCCTTGAAATCACTTGACATAAACTCTCCTCCTCGGTCTGATCTTACTGCCTTTAACCTCTTGCCTATTTGAGTCTCAATTAAAGCCTTAAATATTTTAAACTTCTCAAATGCTTCAACTTTTTCTTTGAGAAAAGAAACCCATGTAAGTCTGGAGTAATCATCAATAATCAACATGAAGTAGTTTTCTTTCCTTGTGCCTTCCTATATTGATGGTCCACATAATTCCATATGAATTAGTTGGATTGGTTTCTCTGTTGAAGTAAAGCTCTTGGACTTAAACCGTGTCTTGGTTAGCTTTCCTACTTGGCATGGTTTACACATTGAATCTTGGGGCTTTGATATTCTCGGAAGATATTTTACTACCTCGAGATTTTTGAGTTTGATTAAGTGGTCAAAGTTTATATTTCTAAGTCTCCTATTCCATAACCAACTTTCATCATGTTTTCTTAGATGACACTCTTCTCTATTTTCTTTCAGCACATATACGTTATTTTTTGTCCTTATGCCTTTGGCCACCACTTGTCCTAAGTTTACAGACTTTATTTTGCAGACCTTGGACGTGAAAACTACTTCACATCCTCTGTCGCACACTTGACTTACACTGAGCAGATTATGTTTCAGTCCATCTACAAGTAGAACATCTTGGGATTTTCGTTTTCCATTACTTAAACTCACTATCCCTTTACCCTTTATTTTGCCTGGAGCATCATTTCCAAAGGTTATGTTTCCTGATTTTCTTTCACTTAGAGATAGAAACTTACCTTTGTCTCCTATCATATGTTTGGAGCATCCACTGTCTATATACCAAGGGTTCGTTTTTCTTTGAGCTGACAACACTAATCCACAGTTGCCACTTTTTTTCTTCTTCCAAACCTTGACATTTTCAGTAGGGGAATTCAAATCTAGTTCATAGTTCCTTAATCAACAGTCAACAGATTTATGTCCATAGTTATGACAAATGTAGCATTCAATTTCATTGTTCAATAGGTAAAAATTATTGTTGCAGCATTGTCTACTCATTGACTGTTGATTATTTCTTGACCTCCTTAGTTGCATGTCTCTATACTTAATTTGTCAATTTACAATCTGTGAAGGTTTGTTACTTGGTTGTATCATTCATTGTTGTGGAAAGTATTTATTCCTTTGAAATTTTAATTTCTCATGTCTAAGTCTTAAGGAACACTTTATATCTTTGTGACCAAAGTTAGAATAGTAGAAACAATAGCCATAGAAAACTCATTTGTACCTGGAAAATGGTTGTCTTCTTTGAGAAAATCGATTTCTTCCATGTTGATGATGTCTTTCAGCAGGGAGCACATTATTTCTTTGTTCTATAGATTCATTCCTAGCACCTTTTTCTTTACTCGTCCTGGGCAGTTGATTGTCTTCCTTTATTTCTGCAGGTTCGTTGTTGTCATTGGTTGTAGATTTGACAAACTTGATGGGTTCTTCATTTCTTGGCTTATCACTACTTGATCCCTCTTCATAACCCAAACTAGTTTTTAACTTTGGATTCCTTTGCTGATTCAGAATGGTGGCTAATCTTTCTGAGGCTTTGAAACTTGATAGATTTTGATTATACAATGCTTGAAACTTCTCCATCTCTTTCCTATTTTTCACTACTTCTTGTTCTAAGGCTTCACATCTTGCCTTCTTTTCTGATAACTGTCATTTCATAATGTCTTTGATTTTCTTTGCCTCTTCTAATTCCACTTTTAGTAGGACAAGTTCTTCATCAGGTTCTTTACTATCTTTCTCGAACTATATCAACAATTGTTTTTGTTTTATGTTCTTAATTCTTAGTCTGTCAATCTCTTCCAGTGCATTGACCATTTCTCCTTCCATGTCAACCACAAATTCTTCTTCATTAGCATCACTTCCTATGCTTATATTATCGTAATCCTCTTTGGCCATAAGTATGAAGTCATTTAGTTTATCTTCAATAGTGGAGTCATTGTCTTCATCATTTGAAGGATCATCATCATTGTTTACACAAAGACTTTTCTTCTTAAAGTTATTCTCTTTAAAGAAATTTCTGTGTTTGTGCTTCTCCTCATCATAACATGTCTGATCCTTTCTTTTGTGGGGACATTTATTTGCAAGATGACCTATCCTACCACAATTGAAACATTTGAAAGGCAGTTTATCTTTGTATTTTCCTAATCGCTTCTTCAGTCTCTTCACAAATTTTGCTTCAATTTCATCAGGCTCTGAATCCTCATTCTCGTCTGCCTTAAATGATGCTTCTCTAGAGGTGGGTTTATCTTTAACTATTCTCATTTCATATGCAGTCAATGTTCCTAGAAGTT
>ML778168.1:376575-388996 GCA_009831015.1 Picea engelmannii | reverse complement strand
TTTTTCGTTTTATTTATATGTGAATCACTATACATCGGAAATTTTTATTAAATGTTGTCATTTTTTTACTTCAAATGTATAAAAATATGAAAGAAAATGATAATTTTTTATAAAAGTTTGACTTTTTTTGTAAAATGTTTTATTTGTCATGTCATTTTAAGGAATATGTACCAAAATGTTTAGGTTTTTTATTATATATGGCTATAAAATGTGTATTTTTTTGCTAAATATTCAAAAATAGTGTTATTTAACTACATTTTTTTGATTGATTGAAGTAAAGGTAAACACTGTGTTAAAAATGATGTTTTTCACTATATTTAAAAAGTATGCAACAATAAATTGGATCCCCAAAACAACGAGATTCTTGTAATTCCACACATGGCCATCTTCATATGTGTGAGTAATGGGAGGCCGATGTGGCATCCACTCATACCATGGTGGTCAACAAGGCATGTCAACTTGTGGGATACATAACTTTCACATGCAAGTTTCAATTGAGGTGATCTCTAAATTGTTGTAAAGGTATCGGTGTGTGTATCATCATTGCGGGTGTGCGAGAAATTTTTGGATGTTGTAACCCCAAAAAATTCCATTTACTGCCTGGACCTACCACTCAAATGGGATTTGCAAGCCAATTCCTCCAATTTTTCCACCCAAAAAGTACTAAGATAGATGAAAAATTATATGATGATACATTATGGGTCATGGTTATAGTAAAGACACTTGTTCTTGCATGCTTTAGGATCTATGTGCAGAAGGATTTGGGTTTCTTTCTGTGTGAACTAGATTCTTCTTTTTGTAATCCAATCGTGTACCTCCCATTGTGATGATCTCCATGAAATATATTTCTTTCTTCAACAGATTCATATTGTCTTGGAAAATGAACCAATTGTTAGTGATAATTTGAGACACTGGGTTCTAAACTTACACCAACAATGAAGTTTATTAGTATTAGTGTATTCAATATCCTGGCAAGGATAAGGTCTCTCTCGAGACACTCATGAACATTACATAAATATATTTGAATGATAAAAAGAAGAAAACAAATTAAATTTAATGCAATCATCATACATTCATTAGACATTAAATCAACACACATAATATATAAAATCTAGGGGAGGGACCATGACATAGTCTTATCTACTCAATCCATAAGATCAGTCTATACAAACTCCTTATAAACCCATACAATAGTCAAGTGAGGGGATTTAAATCCTAATCTCTCATGTTTCCATACAATCTTTGATACAAAAACTCAATATAAGAGCCAGAGTAGTCCACTCTCTAACCTCTTGTCCCATCATTTGCATTCCTTAAATACACTCTAAATCAGTTACAAACAATTACAAAATGATCATAACTTCCTACAACATAACCTTCTAACACAAGAATAAGTGGGCATGCTACTTCTAATTGCATTCATGGTTGTTAGTGTTTAGATAAAAAAATATTGTGTTTAGCAGAAAACTGGGTGCATAGGCTAAACTCAACATGAAGAGATAAACTAAAAATAAGTGCACAAAGACTAGTTGTACTTAGGCTTTCAAAACAACAAAATGGGGCACCAACAATGATCAACACTTCAAAGTCACTATGAAGTCTAGTGAATACACTATTATATGTTAGATAAAACTATTAGAAAGTGAACATGATTCATTTTCATGGCATTGATGCCAATCTCTTTCTTAATTGAGGCTAGGCTTAATGAACAAGTTCCATGCACATGGGTTGGGACTTCTGCTATTGCAATTTGTACATTTTAGGGTATCTACACAATTTGCAACAAAAGGAGGTGCCAATATAGGAAGAATTCTACAACAGCCTTTGTGTCTAGTTTGATAATGTAAAGCAAAATAAAAATGGAGATACTAAACTTAAAGATTTGAAAATGGATTAGAATGAAATTGCATTAGATTACAAAATGAATTTCATAAATTCTTAAATTGTAAGATTAAGACATTACAAGTACACCACCATGGCAATTGCGAGTAATATTTTTTATTATATAAAAGGATAAAAGATCACAACGACGAGAAGAGAAGAGGGCATCCCATTCCGTCTTAATTAAACTATTTTTTATTTATTTAGAGAATTGTATTCCTTCGTTGGCAGTCCTGTCCTTCGTTGCTCGGCTCGACTGGACTTAGTGGATCCTGTTATGAAAACCATAAACACATATTTATCAATCCACAAAAAGCAACGATAATTAATTTTGATAAAACAAAAGAGATAAGGGAAATAATGAGTACGCGTCACAGTTGATGGAAGTGCCTATGGGAAAGCCAACGTTGACGCCACAGAGAGAGGGTATGTTGGCTGCCTTGCTAGAATCGTAGTTGGAAGACCCAGCGACAGATTTGATGCATCTACACACCGCTTGCCTGTCCGCAGTAGAGGTAGCCGCAGCGTTCAGACTCTTAACGCCTTTGCAGCATGCCGCCGTGGGGTTAGCAGCGTCCCCGGTGACAAAGGAAAGGCAGGGGAGAAGGTCAAAGATCGCCGTAGAGCAGGAGATGGCACCTTCTGCGACGCCCATTGCTGCCGCTTGAAATGCCAATACTAACACTAGAGCTTTCCATACTGTGCTCGTCCTCATTTTCAAAGGTAAACCCTAAATATCAAGGGAATTGGGACAATGCAATGCCATGGTACGCAACATAACCCATATATATAGATAGTTTTTGTGCCTGAAATGGTTCAGATTGCGTGCGAGACACGATGGATGGATATGTAACTCAACTGTTAGGGCGAGGAGAGTAGATATCTTTCTTTTCAGATTTTGACGAAATGCAAAGTTCAGTGGATACACTTATTAGAATATCAGTGTTTTGCTTCGCAGTAACCCTTCCTATTTTGAGATAGTGGGATGTAGATTGAATGGAATGGCTGTAATTTTAGTCATAAGTAGACGAATGACACCTATATCAACCCACCCAAAAATGCTATTCCTGAATAGATTTGCAGATCTCTCTTTGTTGTACTGTTATATAGTGGAGGCGGCCGAAATCAAGTTTCATGCTTAAAATATGATTCGTGGTAGACTTGGCAACGATTCATTCAATATGTAGAGATTTGAATATTGGACTTCCCGAGGATTGGCTCAATAAGGTCAAGTGAGATTCCTGTCATTGAGCATTATAAAGATTTGTTGTTTTTTATTAAACGGCATTTGTTGAGCCACGAATTCAGCGAGGATGGGCCATTACATATAATCACAGCAAATTAACAAACGAACAATAATCACAACAAAGTAGCGAGTGAAGCTGAAACAAACCGATGGCGTTGGCTTCAATATCAATTATTTCTATCATTGCGCACAAGTTAACAAAAATACTATAAAAATACTAAATTTGCCCATATCATCCCATTTGCCTCATTCTTGGATCTACACCATCAATGCAATGACAATATTTGCAATCGTAATGTCTACATAATCAAGTAGTCACTCTAACACAAGCACCAACTCCTCGTGAACTACTCTTCGCAATGCACTAGCTTATATGGGGTGAAGTGGTCACCGGTTACAATTTCATTTTTCATGGGCTTCACTTGCCATAGGGAATATATTAAGGAGCAAGCTTGGGTAGTGGTTAATGAAGAATAAATCCTATGGCATGTGTTAGATTTTCTTAATTTACATAGCATTAGAGTTGTAAGTGTTCTAAGATCTTCTTTTAATAACTGTTATTAATAATTGTTATATCATATACTGGAAAATAAGAAGCATAAAAAAGAACAAGAGAACACAAAAGTTTATCTTGGGAAAACTTTAAATGGGGGAAAAACCTAGCCAACCTTTCTTAGATAGATTTTGTCTAAGATAAACCAACCATAAACGAACTCTCAAGAGCAACAAACAATGAAGAAACCCTAGCACTAGGATAGTACAAAAACTAGTGCTAGGAGTTGCACTGGTAGCACCATACAAGAATAGCACACCTCTTCCCAAAGATAGTGCACAACAGAAAAACAACACTAAGAAAAACCAAGAACCTCAGATGCCACAATGCAATGTCTTCTTCCTTGCCTGAGACTTGCACGTCCTTCTTTAGTGAATGTAATCTAGGTGGATGTCGGTGGCCACCCACCTTTTCCAACTGGCTCAAAACAATTTTCTGACAATTTTGGTAATTTACTATTTTTAGCATTTTTTTCGGGTTCCAAACTTTCGGAGCCATTTTGAGGCCCTAAACTACGTTTTTTCAGAAAATGGGGAGAAACATGGAACAAAGATTAATGTTTCTCACACAAAAGTTGTAGTGCTCGGATAGATCTTTCTAACACTGTATCGAACACCCCAAACGGAGATCGTATGCAAAAGTTACGCCCCCGAGAAGTTGACGTATCAACTACCTCCATTGGGGCCCACAAACCTTTTGGATTTTCATCTTCTGGGGTTAGGGTTTTGGATTTTCCTTATGTTTAAAAGGCTCTTAGAGCCTTATTGTAATAATCATCTTCTTGCGAATGCGAGTAGCCGTCACATCTCTTCTGAGAGATAAGATGCCACAATTCTAGCGAGTCTTTCACTCTGTATTTTAACAGTTTCTATACATTTATTTGATTAATATAAATCGTGTATTATTGTATCTCTGTGTTTATGGTTGCATCTCTGATAGATTTATGTTATATTGTTGGATATTCGATATATCTATATATATTTCTTTATTATATCTCGACTCTCATTTTGTGCCAAAAATAATCTGGATCAGTGGTATCAGAGCAGGCTACTTTTAATCAGTGGTATCAGAGCAGGTTCGAGTATAGCAAGTTGGGTATCGAGCTTGTCTTTTTGAAAAACAATCTCTCTCCCACACCCAAGAAACCCTCAATGGCGGAAGAAAAGAAAAACGATGGAGCAGACGATCCTATCAATATGTTGCTTGAGCAAGCTCTCACGCGATAGAGGGACGAAATGATGGAGAATTTTTCATGGAATAACTCATCTGGCATGTGTTAGAATTTCTGAATTTACATAGAAATAGAGTTACAAGTGTTCTTAGATCTTCTTTTAATAACTGTTATTAATAATTGTTATATCATATACTCGAAAATAAGCAGCATAAAAAAGAACAAGAGAACACAAAATTTTATCTTGGGAAAACCCTAGCCAACCTTTCTTAGATAGATTTTGTCCAAGATAAACCAACCATAAACCAACTCTCAAGAACAAAAAACAATGAATAAACCCTAGCACTAGGATAGCGCAAAAACTAGTGCTAGCAGTTGCAGTGGTAGCACCATACAAGAATAGCGTACCTCTTCCTAGAGATAGCGCACAAGAGAAAAAAAACACTAAGAAAAACCAAGAACCTCAGATGTCGCAATGCAATGTATTCTTCCGTGCCTAATACTTGCGTGTCCTTCTTCAGTGAGTGAGTGTGTGTCCAAATGAGCAAGGAGTCCTCTCTATTTATAGTTTTTAAGTCACTTTAGCTAGGCGACTTCTTCTCTAGACATTCTAGTTTCCCTTTATTCTTTTCTTATGGGATGACTTCTCTTCTGGGGTGTTCTTGCATTTGTTCAATGGTCTTCTTGGACTTCTGGAATCTTCTCCTCTTCTAAGAAAGGATTTTTAAGAGGAAAATACCTCCCGCAGCTACCAAAACATCAACACTCCCTCTTAGCTAGGAAGGTATCTTTCCACAATGTCTTTATCTAGTGGTCCACTCACTACTCTGCAATGAACTAGTAGCACACAACTACTACCACGCCTGTGGTTACTCGAATCATCCACCACAATCCTTATGACTATGTTGCAATAAACCAATAGTGCACAACTACTATAATGATGTCCAACAATACAAAATTGTTTATATGTCATTGTAGTACACATCTATTGTCCAGTGGTACACAACCACAACCATAGTAGTAAAAAAAGTTGTCTAGTGGCACACAACCACCGTGATAATAGCACAAAACTATTGTTCAATGGTACACAACCACTGTTAGGAAATGAAAGACACTTCCACATTAATCCTAGCATAAGAGAACAAGAATTTAATCAAGAATTAAAATGACATAATCAATCACACAGTACACTGAGATTTTACCCTGGAAACCCTTAACCAGGAAAACCGACATTCATTTGAGCATTTTCCTCTCTTGTTGTCTTATTCATTCAGAATAAAAGGTTACATGTCTAACCTTGGTCCACACCTAAGACACAATCGACATCATACCCTCTTGCACAAGAAAGAACAACCCTGTAGCAAATTTGGATTACATATGCATGATCGAAAACCTACACTTACACATGCATTAACCTGCAAAAGTGAATTCTACGATTACCTAACAACAACATCCTTTACGACCTTACAACATGCCTCTTTATAGGCTTTACAACAAGAAAAACCCTAAAGATTGGTGCCCAAAAAAAGTTATAGATCCATGCATATCATTGGCTACAAATCCCACAAATCCCAGGATTCTTTTACAGTCGAATCCAAGTCAGGTTTACTAGCTGGCCTTCATTCAACCTCTAGTAATTCATCTCACGCCCGCACTTTGACCTCTTGTCGGTTGAATTTTCATCGATATGTTTGACTTCGACTTTACCCGGTCGACTCCCTTGACCTTCAACTTATTGTTGATCTACCTCGACTTCAACCTGCTATCGATCCAACTCGATTTCGACCTAATATCGATCCACCTTGACTTCAACCACCAGTCGATTAACCTTGACTTCAACCATCAGTTGATTCACCTAAACTAGACTTTCACTACAAAGAATATAACAACCCAACATTCTCCCACTTGTTTTCTTCTTTGTTGAAACATGAGATTCCTTAACTTTCATTCACAAACCAAGGGAAGTAATGCCCATTGCGTCTCTGCACCAAGAGAACTTCACAGGACTCACAGACTTGGTCAACGAGTCTGCTATGTTTTCCAATTTGTCTACTTTCTTCAGTAACACCTTGTTACTTTCCACCATATCTCTTAGGAAATTGTATTGTACATCAATGTGCTTAGTCTTTGAATGATAAGCAGGGTTATTTTCCATAAATATTGTGCTTTGACTGTCGTAAGTTACCTTCATAGCTCTCTTCTCAAACACAATTCCTCAACACGACCTTTGAAGCCATACAACTTTTTTTCTTCCATGAGTGGTCGCCATGTATTCAACTTCCATTGTCGACAAGGCTATGACTGCCTATCGCTTTCTCATCCAACTTATTGCTCCATAGAATATCTTAAAGACATATCCATTGGTCGACCTCCATCAATCCAAATCTCCAACCCAGTCGACGTCGAAAAAACCATGTACATATAATTTACCAATGTCACCTACAGGTTTTCATTGCTGCTAATATACCCAATAGACCAATTGCAATATGATGAGAATCCCGGAACAGAAGGATCAAAACCTTCAGCTCCCCATGCTGGATTTACCCACCCATATTGTCCTCATATAGCTCTTCTAAAATAAAGGCTTTATGTTATGGGTCAGGGATTGTTAGGGGTATTTCTGTGCATTGATATCCTGAAACATGCAATCTTCAAGAAGAGGGTATGTTGATCAGTATCCCTAGCCGACTCCATCCATGGCCTCCCATTGCTAGCATATAGCATAGTCATTTGTTCCACACAAATACCTGAAAACTTTCTTGATAGTTGTCTAGTGCTCCTTTCCAGGTGTCGATGTGTACCTTCTCAACACTCCCACTACATGGGAAATTCCTTGTTGAGTGAACACCATCACATACATCAAACTACAAACCACACTTGCATAGGGAACATGTGTTGTGTCCTCTATTTCTTCCTATGTCTTTGGACATTGTTCATTAGTAATCCTTGCTCCCAAAGGAATTGGCACCTTCACCGGTTTGCAATCCTGCATGTTGAATCGTTTCATAATTGTTTCAATATACTTCGTCTGATTCAACTAGAGATTTCTAGAGACTCGATCTCTCTTAATCTCCATTCCCAGAATAAATTTAGCTTCACTAAGATCCTTCATGTTGAACTTGGAGGATAGTTTCTTCTTCACCTCGTTTATTGTGTCCATGATGTTTCCAATCAACAACATGTCATCGACATACAAAGCTACATATATGAAACACCCACCTTCTTCCTAGGAAAATATGTAGTGAGCAAATTTGCTTCTCACAAATCCCAAACTAAGGATGTATGTGTTAAAATTTCGGTACCACATCCTTGGAGATTGATTTAGACCATAAAGGTATCTTTTGAGTTTTCACACCAACTCTTGTTTTCCATTTACTACAAATCCTTCAGGATGTTTCATGTAGATTTTTTCTTCTAGGTTCTCATGTAGAAATGGTGTCTTCACATTCATCTGTTATATCTCTAGATCCAATGTTGCAGCCAGAGACATTAGTACTCTAATGAAAGTTATTTTTTTGACATGGGAATTTTTTTCACCGAAGTCGACTCCCTTGACTTGGGAATATCCTTTCACTACTAGTCAAGTTTTGAACTTCTCAACTTGTCCTATGACATTCATCTTCTTATTGAACACCCACTTGCTACCGATAGGCTTTCTTCCACTAGGTAACTTGACTAAGTTCCATGTCTCATTCTTGTACAAGGATTCCATTCTTATACAAGGATTCCATCCCTTTTATCCATTCATGTAGAAAAACACGAAATTCAAGAAGACATATTCCTTCCTTGTTAGAGTAAAGGTACTTATCCTTCCATGCTTCATATTCTATGTGTTTCAAGATATAGGTTTTTTTATGTGCAAACTTGATTTCTCTATTAGTAATCTAGTATTGTACCTCCCATTATGACGGTCTTCGTGAAATATATGTGCTTTCTTCAATAGATTCAAATTATCCTAAAAAAGGAACCAATTGTTAGTGATAATTTCAAACCATGGGTTGTAAAATTAGGCCAATAATGAAGTTCATTAACATTTGTGTATTCAATATCCTAACAATGATAAAGTCTCACCCAAGAAACTTATGAACATTATAGGAATAAATTTGAATTCTATGAAAAAAAACCCATGTAAATGTAATGAAATCATCATACATTCATTAGACATTCAAATCAACACAAATAACACAAAACAATTACAGGAAGAACCATAACATAGCCTTTTATATTCAATCCATAAGATTGATGAACATACAAACTCTTTATAACCCCATACAATAGTCAAGGGCTTTAAACCATGATATCTTCTTCTTCCATATAATCTCTTCTACACAAACTCAATATAAGATATAAAATAACCCTTCCTATTTTGAGATAGTGGGATGGGTTGTAGATTGAATGGAATGGTTGTAATTTTATTCTCAAGTAGACAAATGACACTTATAATCAACCAACCCAAAAATGCTATTCCTGAATAAATTTGAAGATCTTTCTTTGTTGTACTTTTATATAGTTGAGGTGATTGAAATCATGTTTCATGCTTAAAATATGATTCGTGGTGGACTTGGCGACGATTCATTCAATATGTGCATATTTGAATATTGGACTTGGCGAGGATTCACTCAATATGTACAAGTGAGATTCTTGTCATTGAGCATTACAGAGATTTGTTTTTATTTATTAAATGACATTTTTTTAGCCACAAATTGAGCGAGGGTGGGGCCATTACATCTAATCACAAAATATTAGAAAATGAGCAATAGTCACAACAAAGTAGTGAGTGAGGATGAAACAAATTGATTGCGTTGCCTTCAATATCAATTATTTCTATCATTGCACCCAAGTTAACAAAGACAATAAATTTAATCCATAAATTATTGGTTTACAAGTTTTTCGACTTTTAAGTTACTGTAGGTAAGGGCCAGACACTTTTAATCAATAATGCAAAGGACACAAACAATCACATAGTACACAGATATTTTACCCTGGAAACCATTAACGGGGAAAACGAGCATTTTGTGGAGTGTTTTTCTCTCTTGTTTTCTTATTCATTCAAAATAAAAGGTTACATGTCTAACCTTGGTCCACACCTAAGACACAATTAACATCATACCCTCTTTCACAGGAAATAACAACCCTGTAGCCAATTCGTCTTACATATGCATGACCAACAACCTATAATTACACATGCATTAACTTGCAAAAGTGCATTCTACGATTACCTAAAAAAAACAGCCTTTACGACCTTACAATGTGCCTCTTTATAGGATTTACAACAGGAAAACCCCTAAATATTGGTGCCCAAAAATAGTTACAGATCCATGCATATCATTGGCTACAAATCCCACAAATCCCAAGGTTTTGTTACAGTCTAATCAAAGTCGGGTTTACCAGTCGGCCTTCATTCGGTCTCTATTCAGTCGTCTCACACCTTCACTTCAACATCTTCTCATTTGAATTTCCGTCGATATCTTCGACTTCAACTTTATGCGGTCGACTCCCTCGACCTTCAACCTTTTGTCGATCAACCTCGACTTTGACCTGTTGTCGACCCACCTCGACTTTGACTTATTGTTGATCCACCTTGACTTCGACCATTAGTTGATTTACCTCGACTAGGATTTCACTCCAAAGAATATAACAACCCAACATTCTCCCACTTATTGTCTTCTTTAATGAAACATGAGATTCCTAAACTTTTGTTCACATACCAAGGGAAACAATGCCCATTGGCTCTTTGTACCAAGAGAAATTCACAACACTCACAGACTTGGTCAACAAGTATGCTATGTTTTCCAATGTGTCTTCTTTCTCCAGTAGCACCTTATTACTTTCCACCATGTCTCTTATGAAATGGTATTGTACATCAATGTGCTTAGTCTTTGAATGATAATCAAAGTTCTTTGCCAGAAATATTTCACTTTGATTGTTGCAAACTACATGCATAGCTCTCTACTCAAACACAACTCACGAGCACAACCTTTGAATCCATACCACTTACATGCTTCCAGAAGTGGCCGCCATGTATTCAAATTATGTTTTCGACAAGGCTATGACCACATGTCATTTATCATCCAACTTATTTCTCCACTGAACATCTTGTAGACATATCCACTTGATCCAAGTGGATATTTGTGGCCACCCACCTATTCCAATTGTCTTCTCCTGTTCGTTTCCATTCAGGATGTTCTTTTGTACTTCTTTGTAATTGTGGGTTCTACACTTCTAGGGATGTATGAATCCCCACACATCCTCTTAGTGGATATTTGTGGCCTCTTGCCTAATCCAACTGTCTTATTTTGTATGTTTTCATGTCAACACATTTTGTTGTACTTATAGGGCCATTTTGGGGCCCTATACATTGTTTTTTTGTCTCTCCATAGTTAAATTGTAGACAAAGTTAGAGTTTTATAATGGAATGTGTATCTCTCTGAAAGATCTTTCCAACGGTTTATCATGCACCTAAAAGAGAGGTTGTATGCAAAAGTTACGACCCTGGGAAGTTGAGGTACAAACTTACACAAACTTACCCATAGGGGCCCACATGAATTTTGTCGTTTCACCTTCTAGGGTTAGGTTTTTGGATGTATAGGGTCTTGGCATTCATGAGTAATATAAAAAAGGCCTATGGAGCCTCATTTCAATCTATTATGCTCATATGGATGCACGTATTAGCCACATCTCTTCTCAGAGATAACTACCACCATTTGAGCAAGTGTTTCAGTTTTGCAGTTTTATAGTTTCATCCTATTTCATTATTCAATCGAAGATATTATTCACTGGATATTTGTGTTATTCTTTGTTAAGAACCAAATATCAATATAGCATAGAAAAACCTCAGAAAATGTACTCAATGCCTTGAAAAATAGATAATTTCAGATAATAAGCCTCTTCTAGCGGGCAACCTCTTTTTACCCCACTTAAATATTCAAGTACAAGATGATTCAAAATGAAAATGTCTCCTTGGTATATATAGGAGACTAGGAGGTATAATTACAACTAATGGCCTAAAGCCAACATAAATAAAATAGCATTACTAATATAATATGCCCCAATTAAGGGGTAATGAGCCAATATTAGGGCTTAACATGCCCCTCCCATTGAGACAAGTGTTGTCTGCAATGCTTGAGTAACTCTGGATGCTTATGTATAAAAGACTCATCTTCCCAAGTGGAATCTTCAGCCGATAGTTTCCTCCATTTAATGAGATACTCTGAAATGGATCTATTCCTCAACTGGCAAATTCTTGTGTCAATAATGGCTTTAGGCTCCAATATGATTTTTCCTTCCTCCTCAAGTTCTGGAAATATATTTTGAGTAGGGATCTTGTCGCCTATAACCTTCTTTAAGCATGAAACATGGAAAACTGGGTGTACTTGTGAAGATGCATGCAACTCCAATTTGTATGCCATAGTACCAATATTTTGCAACACCTTATAAGGGCCATAGTACTTTGGTGATAATTTATTATCCTTCTTGGATTGCTTGAGGGACATCTGTTTCTATGGTTGTAGTCTTAAAAACACCCAATCCCCTACTTCAAAACTTTTTTCACTACGATGTTGATCTGCTT
>ML778168.1:331985-372776 GCA_009831015.1 Picea engelmannii | reverse complement strand
ATTTGGATACTCTAGGAAGAAGTTATGATTGTTTTACCTGGAACACCTTCTTGAGACTAGTCAATAGGACTAGTTAGATACCCTATCTTACACAGGGTGTATCTACAAATTTAAGATGACCCAGAAGTTGAAATTTTTACCACGGATACTTTACTAATTTCTGTAAATATCCTCTAGAGTTTAGGATTTGAAACATTACAAAGAAGTTGTTATAGAGAAAATTCCTCAATGAATCAGTTCAAGATGATCCTAGAACCCTATCTTGTATAGGTTGTATCGCCGAAAGTATAAGGCCTCAGGAGCTAAATGTTGAAACCAATGTACCTTGATCTGTCTACTAAATATCTTCCAAGTCGTTCCTTCTAAAACGTTGTAGAAAAATTTTTATAGCGAAAATTCCATGGTGTCTCAGATGTAGCAGCGAAACCCCAAGACCTTGAGCTCTGATACCATATGTTAAGAACCAAATATCAATATAGCATAGAAAAACCTCAGAAAAAGTACTCAACGCCTTGAAAAATAGATAATTTTAGATAATAAGCCTCTTCGAGGGGGCAACCTCCTTTTACCCCACTTAAATGTTCAAGTACAAGATGATTCAAAATGAAAATGTGTCCTTGGTATATATAGGAGACTAGGAGGTATAATTACAACTAATGGTCTAAAGCTGACATAAATAAAATAGCATTACTAATATAATATGCCCCAATTAAGGGGTAATGAGCCAATATTAGGGCTTAACATTTTTCATATCTCTGTGTTTATTGTATTTAGTTTGTTAATCAGTTTGTTCCGCTCCTAAATCTGGATCAGTGGTATTAGAGTGGTCTTATATTCATTTATTTTTCTTCATGCATGTCCCCGACAAGATCTGGGTACAAGAAGTTGGGACTTGAACCCATCAAGCCATTGCAATATCGGTCATGTCAAGCCCGAAAACAACCCATGGGGGATGAAAAATAAAGATGATGGAGAAGGAGATCCTATTAAAATGTTGCTCGAGGAATCCCTCTCACGAGAAAGGAATGAAATGATGGAAAACTTCATGAAGATACTTCGACGATTACCCATAGGAGAAGCATCTTCATCAAGTGGCCATGCAACTCCCTTCAAGGTACATGTAAATTTTGATATTCCATTATTTGAAGGATTGATAGATGAGGATGTTGTAGATACATGGTTGAATCTTCTCGAAGGGTATATTTCGGTCCACAATTTTTTCGATAGGTAAAATATCACTTTTTTCACTCCTCAAGTTCGGTCCCCATGTTAAATACTAGTGGGATACTTACTTTGAGAAAAGGTTCATAGAGGAATATGAAATTTTTGTGGTGGCCCCTACATGGGATTCCTTCTAGGACACCATTAAAGAACATTACTACATTGTTGGAAGATATGAGAACCATTACACCAAATGGACCACCCTACATCATGAAAGGGACAAGATAGTACCATATTTCACCAATATTTTCCATAACCTATGCACCAAATTAGGTATAAAAGACTCTCAATGTCATCTAGTGCTCAAATACGACGGTTGTTTACATAGATACATTCAAAGAGAAATGGAGTATTTAGACATCGCCTCATTTGGCATGGCTTATAGATATGTTGTCAAGATCGAGAAAAAGTTTAAGAAGAAAACAATAGTTTCGATCTGCAAACCCCTCACAGCCGAAGCAGGGCAAAGGAAACCCCAACCCACACAGAAAGGGACCAAGTCAAGATGGTCTCCCTCAAGACAACCATTCCAAGCCACAACACAAGAAGGGCGAAGAATGACATAGGAAAATGGTGTGAGTACCATGAAATCCCTTGGCACAACACCGAATAATGTTTCTCCAAGAAGTCCCTAATGGCCAAACTAAAGGATTCCGATTGAGAGGCTGATTCTGATTCCGATTTGAATCTTGAAGGAGGAAAGAAAATTATCAATGTTGAACCCAACACCACTGTCGCTACCACCAAAGTTCGGTCAAGTGAATAAGAAGAACCATAGGAAGGGGGATGCCTCTTTCACTCATATATGTGGGTAAGAGGGGATCCACTTCATTTCATTGTCGATAGAAGTAGTTAGAAGAAACTGATTTTAGCAGAGGTCATCAAGCATTTGGAGCTGCCAACGACACCACACCCGCAACCCTACACCATCAGCTGGCTTTGCCAAGGAAGATATCTTTGTGTCAACCAACAGTGTCATCTTTCCTACGACATCAAACCTTTCAAAGATGAGGTACTTTGTGATATTTCTCCCCTTGAATTTTGTGATGTTCTTTTAGGACAACCATATTTATAGAAACATCATGTTGTGTATGATTCTAGACCCCATAGTGTTATTATTACTTTGGGTAGACAATTGTATAGGATACCAGAGGTAGCATCACCTACTGCTATTTTTTTAATATATGCTTATCATTGCAGTAAGGTCATCTCACATACCGGGAAGTTCACCTTCTTTGTGATCCGTTCTCATAGTAAGAAAAAGGTCATCGCCACATCCGTGGCCTCTACACAAAGCCTCTCTTTGTAGCAGAAGCAAGTGGACAGGATCGTGGAAGAATATAGAGACATCTTCTCCTCACCTACAGGGGTACCGACACAATCAAAAGTCAAACATCCAATTGATTTGACCCCTGACACACCTCTACCTAATGGACTAGTCTATCATCACTCGTTGATGGAAAATGATGAAATCAGGCATCAAATCTAAGATATTCTTCAAAAGGGACACATCAGACCCGAATCCTCCCCTTGAAGAATCCTGTTTGTACTGGTGTAGAAGAAGAATGGGACTTGGTGACTCTGCATTGATTACAGAGCCTTAAAAAAATCACAGTCAGGAACCAATACCCCATTCCCAGGATTGATGATAGTCTTGACCAACTCAAGGGGGAAAGGTTCTTCAACAAGATTGACCTAAAGTATGGCTACCACCAAGTTCCCATTGAACCAACTAATGTATGGAATAGAACCTTCAAATATAAAGAAGGTCTCTTCAAATGTCTAGTCATGCCCTTTGGCTTAACAAATGAACCAACCACTTTCATGAGGTTGATGGATGATGTATTGAGACCCTTCACCAACTCCTTTCTGGTGGTATATTTGGATGACATCCTCATCTTCAGTATAACATGGGAAGAACACATGTGCCATATTTGACAGGTTTTGAGCACTCTGCGGAAGCACAAGCAATATGCCAACTTGGAAAACTACTCTTTTGGCATGAATAGGGTCCAATAATTAGGCTACATTGTTGATGGGCATGGGTTTCATGTTGATCTATCTAAGATCCAAGTCATCTATGACTGGCCAACCCCGACCACATTGATCGAGCTTCAGAGATTCTTTGGACTAGATAACTTCTACCAACGGTTCGTATTGGGATTCTCTCATATTGCATCAACCCTCAGTCAGGTGACCAAGAGCGGTGCGAGAGCCAAGTTCATGTGGGGGAAGGAACAAAAATGAGCATTCGAAGATTTGAAGCATCACTTGTGATCAGATCCACTACTCTCCTTTCCTGATCTTTCTCAACCATTCGATATTAAGACTGATGCATATGACTATGTTGTGGGAGTAGTTCTCACTCAACAAAGTCATCCGGTGGCATACCATAGTGAGACACTCTCAGATATTATCCGGAAATACCCCACCTATGAAAATGAAATTTATTCCATTGTAAAAGATTATCTTGAATGGAAACATTACATTCTGGGAAAAGAGACGATCATCCACGCTGATCACAAGCCTCTGTAGTTCATACAGACATAGGGGAAATTGCAGAATGACCACCATCAGAAGTGTCCCACCTACCTGCAACAGTTCCATCTCAACATCAGGTATAAGATAGGTATCTCAAATCGTGTCGTTGATTGCCTCATTCGACATCCTATGGTTTCACTCACCACTATACTCCATTCCTGTGGACATGAAGCATCTGAGTGGCACCAAATTTATCAGCAAGATCCAGACTTCACCACCACCTATCAACTATTGGGTGCAGGCATGACTGTCACCGATTTTCACATTCAAGATAGACTCTTATGCCACTTGGGCCATCTTTGTGTTCCTACAAGTGAGCGTGAAAAAATGATTTGGGAATCCCACTACAGTTGGATGGAAAGACATTTTGGCATGGAGAAAAATATGGTCATTCTTCAGAAACATCTTTACTGGCCAAAAATTCGACACGATGTCAGCAAGTATATCATATTGTGAACTTCCTATGCCATTTCCAAGCCATTCATCAAGAATAAAGGCTTATAAACCCCTCTTTCTACTCCTGAGAAGCCTTGGGAATCCATCTCAATGGATTATATGTTAGTCCTTTCATCCACCAAGAAAGGAAATGACTACATCTTTTTGGCTGTTGATCGGTTTCCGAAGATGTCCATCCTCATAGCCTGCAAGAAGAATATCACAACGACATATACAACCAAGATCTTCTTCGAACAAGTGTGGGTCCACTTTGGGATACCACATACCATCATCCCCGACCGGGACAACAATTTCCTCAGCACAATTTGGTCGAGTCTCTGGTCACTGTTGGACATAAAGCTCACAAAATCCACTACTTTCCACCCATAAATAGACGACCAAACATAGGTCGTCAATATGATGATTGTGCACATATTGCACATGTACAATTCTAAGCATCCCCATACATGGGACGAGTGTCTCCCCTATGTTCAACACAGTTACAAAAGGTATCTCCATAGCTCCACCGACCATATCCCATTTTAGGTGGGTCTGGGATTCCAACCCTTGGGACCCATTGATGTTTCACTTCCTATTTCCACCACATAGACAGATTCTTCCCATGATCAGTCTGCGATCGAAAAAGGCAGTAGATTCATTGAGCGGATTCATCACATCCACCAACAGGTCTAGGATATTTTTCCGAAATCCAATGCTAAGTAGAAGAAACACCATGATCAACATAGGGTACCACACCATTTTCAGGTGGGTAATAAATTCTAGTTACATTTGTAGAAGGCGCGTCTCACCGGGCCCCATCGAAACATCCACCTGCTTCGCTATGGGCCTTACATTATCACCAAGTTTCTGGGTAGCAATTATTTTGAGCTAAACACTCCACCCTCCCTTGGCCTACACCCAGTGTTCAATGTAGACCTCCTTCAACCATAATTTCCACCATTATTGGTGTCACGCACCCACGATAGGTCATAATAAAAAAAATTATTTTTCCTCATGCAACCCACAAGATTCGAACTCAGCGGGCCTGCTAACCTCCCGATCAATGGATTGCCTCTTATTATTGGGCTAAATAAGCTCTTCAGGTCCCTGCTGGAACCTCCATGAAACAAATCTGCAGGTCCTTTTAATCCCCTGGCACGCGCTTTTCCTTGAGGCACCTTTTCCCTTCCTAGGAAAGCTACATAAAGGGAGATATTCTCTTGAATAATCCCCTTCCTCTCATGTGACCATAGGCTGTGACCATATGTCTATCTGAAAGGTGCTTCGGGACTTCGTGTATTGGGGAATTGGAAAGTAGTTCACCTCTAATTTCCCGATCCCCGAACTCCTGGTGTCAGATCGATGGCTCATAATTATCAACGATCTAATGGCTTAGATTAACTCGTGAGTGCAGAATTTGATTGTTCCAACAACTCTATCTTTGACTCTCTCCAATTGTGAGTCAACAAAGTGTTGATCTCCCACCACATGTCCTTCCGCGATGTATGGTTCACAATCTCCTCCCGAGGTTCCAATGTTGCACCACTCCTGGAAACACCATCGTTCAACACGTGCATCCCTACGTGCTCTCGATATGATACCCACATTTCCTTGATCGAACGGTTGAGAGGGGTCCTGAAGGGTCCTGATATCTACGGTCCATGGTGCTTCATGACTTCGGGTTTCGGGGGTTTGGTTGCACCAACCCGTAATCTTCCTGATGTGTGAACTCCCAAACTAGTAGATCCAACAGTCAAGGTAGAACCTGATAGATCCTTAGATCAACAATCCACATTATTTCGTGACTTCGGGTTTCGGGGCTTTTGGTTGCACCAACCCGTAATCTTCCCGATGCATGAACTCCCAACCTAGCAGATCCAACGGTTAAGGTGGATCTTGATAGATCCTTGGATCTACGGTCCTGGTCGCATCGCAACTTCTGGTTTCGGATTTTAGAGGATCTTTCCCCTTCACGATGGCTACCAATGTCCGTCGAACTTGCGAAGGCTAAAGGAGTCGAGGCGTTAATGCCTATGCTCCTTCTCTGAATCTAACGATCATGACAGACCTTAGATCCTCCTAAAAGGATCTCGTCTGTTCATCTTCCAATCAAATGAATATTCCCTTTCGATACTTAAATCTCACTATCCTTCCTGAGCTTCGTTAGTTATGAAGGACTTAATATCTTTTCGCTCTTTCTCCTGCACTTGACTCTTAGAAGAGTCTTTCGCGCACCCCTTGCATTCATTCATTAAGTCTAGGACTTAAGTGGGTCTCGGTCTCTACTTTCCTCCTAGGGAGCCTGTGCATATATGCACTACCTCTCCTAAGGTTAATAGACTTCGTCCTCCAAGGGACTCAAAACGATTAGGAAGGTTTACATTCATACATGAAATTGTGTCCACGGTCGATGAACACACAATTCGTGACTCTGGCTTATGCCACCACATGACACAAGAATCTACGAGTATAAAACATGTCCTATCCATATGATTTCCTACTTTCCTATTTACACAATCAGGTAGATACAAAATAAGGAATATAGTATGAATCGTTAATAAATCATAACCATCTTTAGGTCATTCACAACATATCTAACTTTAACTCACAGTACTACTTAAACACACCAGATATGTGATTACTTATCTATTACAGGTTGTCGCCAACTAATTGACTGTGGGTGTTCATTCTTCCACCCTACCATAGGCTCAGAGGCATTCATTATTAACACTCTGGCCACCCTCGTTCCAAGCCATGATATCACCAGGGAACTCTCACAGTTCTCAAGGATCCTTTCTCTGTTCCATCTTCTGCTCGGGTTCTGTTATATACAAACTTTCAAGGATTTCTCTCTCTTTGTTATGGCCTCGACAAGGTTTATCATATGCTCGCCCAACATCAAACTCATAGCCTTATGTTTTTCCTCTCACTGGAGAGCTCTACGCCACTCCCTTACAATCTTTCTCTCTCCTCCCCCCATCCTCTCTGGTTGTCCGTGTATATCTATCTTACCTTCCTCCTTTTGGAAGGTTCCCGAACCATCACGTTCCTTCTATTAGAAGGAAGCTCGGGTCTGCAGGTCTCTGTTGTACTTTGGGTTGACATTCTGTAGCTGGCCCATTCTCCCATTCATGGGGGTAGTTGATAATTGAACCACTGGTGTTTTCTTCCTTAACTGATTTCTCTCCTTCAGATCCAAAGGAGGTTTATCATCCTCATCAAGGGAAATTTGGAGTTATTTGATATAATGAACCCTCTCATATAGTTTTCACATTCTTCCTCTAGTGACATCATGGCCACTACTTTCAAGGCTTCACCCCCACAGTCAGTTATTGACAACTCAAACAATAATACATTTACATTTTCCACATGCCTTAGCATGGTAATTCATATTTTATGATTAATTACAAACTGGGGGAAATAGGGTGTTACAATTCCCTCCCCCTTAAAGGAACACCATCCTCGGTGTTCTTCCTCAAAAACACCTGTCATTACTTTCCCATTCAGTTGTTTCAAAAATATTGATCTTTCTCTCTTGGTCAGGTCCTTTTTCAGACCCTTAATATTTGTCACCTGCTTTCAATAATTCTTGGAAAATCAAGCACGTTAATCGTAGTCTTACGCGAAAACATTGCATAAAAATTTCTAGGAAGATTTTTCATAATCTTAGCACAATAATTATCTTCACAGTTTGTGGATTTGTATCCACAGGGTTGTTTTGTTATCCAGGCTCATTGTTTTTCCTTGACATACCCATTAGGTGCATGATCCAAATCAGTAGTTTACAATAACTATCAAGTTTTCATTTTCCTTGCGGTCAGTCACCATCTCGGCCCATGCTCAGGCATCGCCTTCTCTTCTACATAGTCCCTCAGGTGATCCATATTTCCTTGCAAGGTTTTCTCACACAAGAAGAACTACCCACCGTGTGCATGATCCCAATATTTTACAAGAACTATTAAGGTCTCCTCTTCCTTTCAGTCACTCACCCTCCAAGCCCAGGCTCATGCATCCCCTTCACTGCTATACAGTCCGTCGGGTGATCCATCTTGCCCTGCCAAGGTTTTCTCGCACATAAATAATTCTAGAGACTCTATCGCATCTTACAGTCGAGGCTTCCCTCATACTTTCTCTGCTGAGGCATCCCTCCGACTTGTGTTACCTCAACACACTATATTTTAGGCGATCATGGCTTATCATAGGGTTCTCATGGCTTAGTAGTAGCCATTTTTCATGCTTTTTCAGCTTGACAGCCTTCCGACCCAGCTAAAGTTAGGGATGAAGGTTACTCTCCTTTTCCCAACTCAATCATAGATAGGGATGAAGGTTACTCTACTTCTCCCAAGTCAATTTCTATTTCATGCGATCTGTTTAAACTTTATACTCTTTCTCACCAATATCACAGGCATATAAAAATTTATGAGACATCATCATAAATTTTAAATTCAAAATTTTCTTGTAAATCTGTGATCAATAGATATCCAAATTAAACATTTTGTTTCCATATTTGTTTCGCACAGGAAACAGATTCATAATTATGGGACTTTCCTTCCCATAGCGGTTTGGCTCAGCAGACAGTTGGTATTCCTTATGGCTTACAATGTTTCCATATTCAAGACTCCTTTGGTTCCTACACTTTCAACTTCAATCAACCCAACAAATTGTTAGTTTCCATGCACATACATTTTATTGTACCTTTATAACATCATCACAAACCATTTCAGAATTGTGCATACTAACAATCAAATTCACTTTCTCAAATAGGAAATACCATTCCTTGCAGTTTGGCCTAGTAGGCAATTGGTCTTTCTTATGGGCTTACAATACTTCCATATCCAAGACCCATTTCCTCCTGCAATTTCAACATTCCTCAGTCGAACAAATTGTTAGTTTTCATGCACATTACCCTTTCAAAATCAAGCATACTAACAGTCCAAGTTAGTTTCATCTATTCAAGGATACAAAGAAAAAGGATACATCATCCCTTACCTATGCATCGTTTCAGCCTACCCAATTTTCATAATGTAATTCAGATATCGACTGACTTTAGTGAACGTTCCAGTATTCATGACCACATTCATACCCAATACACTTCTTGCATTGATTTCAAGTTTGTCACATTTTATGACAGTTTCTTGGCCATTATGTGTTGTAATTTAACCAACCTCTTCACCACATGGCTTATTCATTTTCATTCACTCTTACAACAGGACCATGCTTCCTACTATAGGCTAATCATGATCCCAAATAAGTACACATGAAACTCAAAAGTTTCAAATGAATTCCTTTAAGAATTATTCATTCACTAATAACTAGTGTGCCAACACTTATGGCCACCCAATACGTTTCCCTTCAACTCTTACATAATGTAAGTAAAACATTGGTAGGTCCTCCTTCCTTGTTGAAAATTCCATTGTCTTCCCTCTTATGCGAACATACATTCCCTCAAGGCATTCCATGCAACGTGCTAACTGTGAGCACCATGATTCCCATAGAACCAGCCCTCGCGGCCACAGTCTAACGTAGAGTGATAAACTCTACCTTCCTTGACTGGCACGTAGGAACTTTGTTTTCTCTTCACGCGATCAAGAGTTATGACCTTAGTTCTATTCTTTTCAGGTGTTACCCTTTCAGCTCCCATGTCCGGGTGCTATGATCCTAGATAAACCACTTGTCTGCAATTTGATGATGATGATCCATCTTCCCCCAGATCCAATGGCTGCAAGTGATTGCGAAACCACAACTAGTTTGCAATTTAGTTATCCTTCTAATATCCGCAATAGATGTGGGTCGTCTGATCTATGATCGGTCCACAAACTCAAAACAAAACTGTATTGAGTTTAAATTATGAGAACAGACTCCATCGTTAACATGTGCACCTATTCAATCCCTGCAATGAATGCAGACCGTTGATCTTATCGAGCGACTAACATTTGATCTGTTAACTCCAGTGGATCTTGAAACTGATCTGGTGACTGAGATCGGTTTCCTTACGATGAATGACTCACGTTCATCTCCTCTATCAGGTTCTCAATCAACCTGATTCGATTAGGGTTTTGTTTCGTGATCTTTACGATCTCAATCTGTAGTTGATCGAAGGGATTTCTACGATTTCTTAGTAAAGTTTTTTTACCTTTCTAGTCAATATAGATCATTTGGTTCAAGTGTTATTGCATCATACAGTTAGTCTTCACGTCCAGGTGTTCACACCTCCATCATTCGGGTTCTCCTTTATGAATCATAGCCTACTTGGGTATCCATGGTATACAATTTCCCTTTTAATATTTTGTGCACAACATTAGACAATAAAATATTTCAGAAAGGATTCTTGCCCAATCTTTTCATACATGTTATTTCTTGTTAGTACCCTCTTTCTGATTTTATTTTTATTTTTATTTTTACCTCATCAACAATGTTTTTAGGGGGATTCTTATAGTCTTGTCAACAATCTTTCGACTGAAAACTTACCATGGTCATCCTCTACTTAAGGTTGCCCATCATTGGTAACCATCTTCCTCAACAGTTTCAATTCCTTTCTATACACAACATGCATCATTAATTGTAACATCAATTAAAATGCATGTATCATAACATCCAAATTCATAACTTATTCAAAATGTCCTAGTATATCTTTATGCACTTCATCACATTATCTTCAAGGGTCTCCATGAATGCAATACAAATAGTTCTCAATTGTTTTTGCAGTAACACAATCATCATCACTATGATGTCAAAAAATTTACTTTCATTAGTAAATCCACTTTCTCATTTAAGAGGAAACACAATACACAGTAGGAAAAGAATTGAGGGCTCTCCCATTCTTAAAATTCTTTCTACACCACTTGGGACTTTTCATCCCAGCTGAGTTATTTCTACGGTCTCACTGTCTTTTCTATGATTTTGCAGCTTACTCCCTGTTGGGATCTTCCTAATATTTCCCTTGCGAAGCTTTGGTTAGGCCTCACTCTAATCCTTTTGGATACAACAACATGCTTAGTAGAAATATTTTTGTACATAGTGGGTCATGAACCTGTGCATCCTGCACATTATTATTCGGTTATTAGAGTGGTTAACATTTAGTTGTTAGTCTTCCACCTACACATTTTATTTTTTTAAGAGGGTAATCCATGATTCCTATATAGGCAGTCTTTGCATCCCATTTCCCAACCTTCAGTAGTCATTAGGGTGGTGACTCTATTCTTTTGACAGATTCCTTACACAGTTTCTTTATAGGGAACTCCTTCAACATGCAACTTCCTTATTGCACGCCCATCACTATATATGATGGACTCAGCCTTGAGTTAGCTTTATCCATTTACCAAATATTCCTTAAGTAATATAAACATGCATCCTTGTCATGTACCCAATTATGTATTCATGCATATTATGGTTTTTGTTAACTTACATCCATGATGTACTTAATCATATTCATATTCCTAAGCCTGCAAGTAGTTGTCATAAGTATACCTCATAGCCCACATGTATCTTTAATTTTAAGATCAAGCAACTGAGGATCGTTCACAATCCTTCTCATGTGACTCTCAAAGGCATAATCACTTGCTTCTTATTATGACATGCATCTTTTCTCATTTACCATTCTATCTAATTATATTGTTATTTCCTGAGGAAAGGGGATACATTCCCCTCAAGATATTACTTGGAACAAAACTTTCATGACTCTTCAAAATGGAGTCAGCCATGCATCCATAGTATTCATTTAATCTGGATAAGAGCAATTCTTGCTTTATATTTCACTCATCAAGGCAACCATATGGTCCCACTGCCCAAAACTATACTCCTTAATCATACACGTGCATCACTTGCACGTTCAATATCATTCATACATAATTGGTATTAATATAGAGCTTCATATTAGGAAGGTCCACAATACATTAAATCCATGCATTCAAGCATAATTAAACACCGCTAAGTATTAATCATGCTAACTTATTGATTACACATTTTCCATGTCATTCACACACATGGACATATCAGGCTTCTATATGCTTTTCCCAAGGATATTCCAATCATCCTTATGATCACGTATATACATTCATGTATATGTAGGTGCATATCCTGCACATTTTTACC
Source organism: Picea engelmannii (assembly GCA_009831015.1). Classification (NCBI taxonomy): domain Eukaryota; kingdom Viridiplantae; phylum Streptophyta; class Pinopsida; order Pinales; family Pinaceae; genus Picea; species Picea engelmannii. The sequence continues at coordinate 360,488 of ML778168.1, read as the reverse complement.
TAATACATTCACGTGATAATCTAATTTCATCATTAGTGTCCTCTATTTTTGTTGGCATGTTTTTAGACAAAGGCAGATCATGCGTGTTTGTCATTGATGGCATATGTTTGTCATTGATGGTGAAGATCGACATGATCAGATGGCGAAGAACAACATGATCAGTATCATAGCGATAATGGCAAGATCAACAGTGTAATCTCAGTAGGAGGAAAACAATCAAAGCACGAAAAATGTTTCATTTCGGAGTTTCACAGATCAAGAAATCCAAAGGAAAGAGGTTCAAACTCACAATATGAAAAATCGCGATAACAATCTTGACCGTTGATTCAAGAAGGACACGTGCTGAAATCACGATAATATCTGGATCATTGGTTCCATAGAACAGATGGTCAAAGATCATCATTTCGTTGACTGGAAATTCAAAGGAGCAAAGTGCTCGTTTGATTGGTGAGTGGTCATATCTCAAGGTCACATCGTTGAAGGCTTAAGGGAAGGAGCTAATTGCTAAGTTCCATATCGGCATTAGCAACTTGGAGCATCAAGACCCTTCATCACAGGAATCGCGATGAGATCTGGACCGTCGAATCAACGGATATCTCAACCATTGATCAGGCTCGATGAAGTTTATAAGTTCGTGAAATACGAAGTGCCTTTTGGTGCATCTTGTGGTCACCGCCGGTGGTCACGTGAGGGGAAGAAGCTAGCGGTGCTAAGGTCCATCTCAGAGTCTTAGCGATCGTGACTTGGAGTGTCGAGATCCTTTATCATAGGAATGCCGAGATGCGAGATCACAAAATTCAAATTCTGTTTAGCGCTCGGTCACAACCAGTGGGCATATGGGATAAACGCAAAAACCTGTTGATTTAATCCAACGGTGCAGGAGAATTTGAATATGATTGAAGGGCTACTGTTGCACTTCAACATTAATTAATCAGTTATGATTCAGTTAGCAAAACGGATTCATGATTCTTGATCGGTTGGTGATTCAGTTGCTGAGGCATTTTTTGACCAAGGAGATTCAAGATGTAACTAATGAGGCGTGTGTGAATAAAAGGAGATATGAAGTGACTATGTACGGTTGGTTATTATGACTGAAAAATCAGTTGAACCGTAGAAAGGTAAAACTACAACATGCACAATGTGAAGAAAGCTCAGAGATAAGGAACATAAGCTGAACAGAAGAGAAAATATTAAGAGAGAAAAATGTGCACATATCAAAGAGCATGAGAAGGACAGAGAAAGAACAGGTAGACAGAGACAGCAAGTCAAGCCAAATATGAACATAGTAGAAGAATAGTGTAGTAGAGAAGAATTGCAGAACAGTGAAGAAGTGGTAAGAATTGATTTATCTGAGTTGTTGGTTATTCAATCATTTATTTGTAATAAGGGTGGTAGGGAGGTGCTAGGGAGGACTTTTTTCCTCAGAGGTTCAAGTGGGTTCTTGAACACAGGGAGTTGTAGCTTCCATCTGGTTGCAACCAGAAAAACCAGGGTGGCAGGGTGGTCTAAGGGAGAACAGTTGTTCTCTGTTATACAGGTTGGTGCCTGTGTGACTGGAAGTTGGTGCTTCCATCCAGTTGGTGTTGGAACACTTAGGGAGTTGTTTCTTCCTTCTAGTGGGTGATAGAGAAACCATAGATTTGGTGCTCTCAAATAAGTTGAAGATTGTAAAACAAAGGTAGTAGCCTCACATTGAGTTGGTGCTCAATTATAGATGATGTACAGAACTTAAAACACTGCCTATCATTTCAAAGAAGAAGAGGTTTTCTCCCTTTATGGGTTTCCTCGTGAAAATTTCTCTCTGTGTATATCTTATGTGTGAGTGATGCTCATTATTTATGTTGTCCATATGTACTATAATATTTATGTTCACTTGGAGAAAGATTAAAAATGGTTTAATTGAATTAAAATTGTTTAAGCACAGTAACAACTGATTCACCCCCCCTCTCAGTTGTCTTAGTAATTTCAACAATTGGTATCTGAGCGGGTTCCTTTTATTTAAACATAGATCTATAAGCTTAAACATAACAAGTCATGAAGGGACTTCATCCAGTAAGCCTCCTCTGTTTGATGGAACAAATTTTGCCTTTTGGAAGGTTAGAATGAGAACATACCTAATGGACTTAGGTGATGATGTTTGGGATGTAGTAGAGACTGGATACATAAAGCCTGTTGTGCTAGCTTCCAAGGATGATAATTTAGAATTTAGCTTTAATGCTAAGGGAATGAATGCTATATTGAATGGACTTGTAGAAGCCGAGTTTGTAAAGGTGATGCATCTTCAAACTGCCAAAGAAATGTGGGATAAACGTATTAGCAACTATGAAGGAAATGAGAAAGTAAAAGATGCCAAACTTCAAACATTCAGGTTGAAGTTTGAACAACCAAAGATGAATGAAGATGAAATAGTTAGAAAGTATTTTTTAAGAGTTGAAGAACTTGTGAATGCCATGAAGGGTCTTGGTGAGAAGTTTGAAGAATTAATTTTAGTTCAGAAGATTTTAAAATCTTTGCTTGATAAATTTAATCCAAAAGTCTCTGCAATAGAGGAACTAAATGATCTTAAAACTTTGTCCATTGATCAACTCCTAGGAACTTTAACTACATATGAAATGAGAATCAACAAATATAAATCCATTACTAGAGAAGCATCTTTCAAAGCCGACAAGAATACTGATTCAGTTTTAGATGATATTGAGGCAAAATTTGTGAGAAGGTTAAATAAAGGATTAGGAAAATATCAAGGCAATATTCCCTTCAAATGTTTTAACTGTGGTAAGATAGGTCATTTTGCATCTAAGTGTCCCCATCAGAAAAAGGACCAGAACTCTACTGATGAAAAGAAGTACAAATTCAAGAAATATAGTAAGAAGAAAAGTTTGTGTGCAAATAATGACAATTCCTCAGAAGACATAGATAGTGATTCATCATGTGAAGACAAAGTGAATGATTTTATGCTTATTTCTATGGCAGATCTTGATGATGAACACACAGGAGGTGAAATGAATGATGAATAAGTTGTGGTTGATATGGAAGGTGAATTAATCAGTTCTTTGTAAGAAATTGACAGACTCAGATGTAAGAAGAGAAAACAAAAACGGTTGTTGATGCAGTTTAAAATGAATGATAAAAAATCTGATGAAGAATTTACTCTACTAAAAGTGGAGTTAGAAGAGGCAAAGAAAATAGAATACATTCTGAAACAACAATTATCAAAGAAGAAATCAAAGTGTGAATCCTTAGAAGAAGAGATAGTAAAAACCATAAAAGAAATGGAGAAGTTTAAGGCATTGTATCACAAAAAAAATTCTAGTATTAAAGCCTCAGAAGAATTAACTTCCATTCTAAATCAGCAAAGGAATCCAAAGTTGAAAGCTGGTTTGGGCTATAAAGAAGTATCAAGTAGTAATCATTCAAGTAATACAGAACCCATCAAGTTTGTCAAATCCTCAAACATTGACAACAGTCACTCTGCAGAAACAAAGAAAGAGAATCATCCACCGAGAAGGAATGAAAGAAAAAGTACCAGAACTGAATCTGTAGATCAGAGAGATTATCGGCATGAAAGAAATCGACCTGCTCAAAGAAGAAATATTTTTTCAAGGTACAAATGTTTTTTCTATGGTTATTGTTTTTTCTGCTCTAATTTTGGTCACAAAGATATAAATTGTTTTATAAGATTTAGATATGAACAATCAAGATATTCAATGAATAACCATCTTCCACAACAAAGATCGAGACAACCAAGCAACAAACAAACTCAAACTATAAATCAAACGATGGCTGGGAAAAGGACGCAGGTTAAGCATAACAATAGTCATGAGCATAACAATCGCTATGATCTTCTATTCAGTGAACCAGAATGTTACATCTATCGTAATTATCGACATAAATCTATAGATTGTCGATTAACGAATTACAAACTGGATTCGATTCCCACTACTGAAAATGTCAAGGTTTGGAAGAAGAAAGTAGATGACAAGTGTGGACTAGTGTTATTAGTCCAAAAACAAAAGAATTCATGGTATATTGACAGTGGATGTTCCAAACATATGACTGGAGACAAAAGTAAGTTTCTAACTTTAAGTGAAAACAAATCAGGGAATGTAACTTTTGGAAATGATGCACTAGGAAAAATAAAAGGTAAAGGAATGGTAAGCTTGAGTAATGGAAAAGGAAAAGCTCAAGATGTGTTGTTTGTAGATGGTCTAAAACATAATCTACTAAGTGTCATTCAAGTTTGTGACAAAGTATGTGGAGTTGTTTTTACTTCTAAAGACTATAAAATAAAGTCTTTGAGTTCAGGACAACTGGTTGCAAAAGGGATAAGAATAGAAAACAATGTCTATGTGTTAAATGAAAAAAGAAGAATGCCACTTAAGCAAATATCATGAAAGTTGGTTGTGGCATAGGATACTTGGACACCTAAATTTTGATCATATAATCAATCTTAGAAACAATGGGGCAGTAAAATATCTTTCGAAGATATCAAAGCCATACAACTCTGTTTGTAAACCTTGCCAGATAGGAAAGCTTACTCGCACTCAGTTCAAATCTAAAAACTTTCCTTCAACATAAAAACCTCTCTAGATAGTACATATGGATTTATGTGGACCATCAAGAAAAGAAGGTATAGGAAAAGAAAACTATTTTATGTTGATTATTGATGATTATTCTAGACTAACGCGGGTTTCCTTTTTGAAGGAAAAATCTGAAGCATTTGAAAAATTCAAAGTGTTTAAGGCTCTGACTGAGAATCAAACAGGAAAAAGATTGAAGGCAGTAAGGTCTGATAGAGGAGGAGAGTTTAGTTCATGGAACTTCAAAGAGTTCTGTGATAAACATGGGATCAAATGAGAATACACTATTCCAAGAACTCCATAGCAAAATGGAGTCGTTGAGAGGCAGAATAGATCAATACAAAAAATGGAAAGATCAATGATGAATTAAAGGAACATATCTCAGACATATTGGGTAGAAGCAATCCATACAACTGTTCATATCCTTAACAAAGCACATCTCAGACCACACAGTTACAAGACTCCTTATGAACTATGGTTTGGAAGACCTCCTTCAATCAAACATTTTAAGGTCTTTGGGAGTAAATTTTATATCAAGAACAATGATGAAAATATTGGCAAATATGATGACAGGGTTGATGAAGGTATCTTCTTGGACTATGCTACAAACAATAAAGGGTACATATGTTGCAATAAGAGGCTTCTTAAACTAGTTGATTGTATAGACATAAAGTTTGATGAAGAAGTCCCAGTCAGGAATGTAAACAGTGTTGAACCAAGCACAAAAGATATAGTTGAAGATGAAGATGAACAATTCCAAGGATAAGGAAGAGAAGAATCTCAATCAGATGAAGATATGAATACTCAGGCTAACACAAATCAACAGAAAGAAGAAAAATCACCTCTCTGAATTGTTAGAAAGAATCATCCTGGAAATCAGATAATTGGAGAAATAAATAAAGGAGTTCAGACAAGAAGTAAATTGATTAAAGACTTAGAACAATCTCATGTTGTTTTTCTATCTATGACTGAACCTAAAAAATTTGATGAAGCCAACCAACATGATGATTGGATTAGAGCTATGAATGAAGATCTTGATCAGATTGAGAAGAAAAATACTTAGGAGCTTGTCCCTAGACCTGAAGATAAGAATGTAATAGGTTCCAAATGGGTGTTCAAGAATAAAATGAATGAAAAATGACAATTTGTTAGAAATAAATCTAGATTGGTCTGTAAAGGGTATGCACAAGTTGAAGGTCAAGACTTTGAGGAAACTTTTTCTCCAGTGGCAAGATTGGAAGCCATCAGAATGTTTCTTTCTTATTCATGTCATAAGAACTTTAAAGTTTATCAGATGGATGTTAAGTCAACTTTTCTTAATGGAGATCTAGAGGAAGAAGTATATATGGAGAAACCTGAAGGATTCTCATTGACAGATAATCCTAATTATGTTTGCAATATGAATAAGGATTTATATGGACTGAAGAAAGCACCACGAGCTTGGTCATATAGACTGGACAAATTTTTGCAAGACAAAGGGTTAAAGAAAGGTATTGTTGACAACAATCTCTACATTAAGTCTGAAGGTGATAATTTACTAGTTGTTTTGGTTTATGTAGATGATATTAATTTTGGTTGTACTAATGAATCATCTATCCAGTGGTTTGCTAAGTCTATGCAAATAGAATTTGAGATGTCCATGATAAGAGAACTGTCATATTTTCTTGGTTTACAAGTAAATCAGAGTTCTGCAGGAATATTTATCTCTCAAGAAAAATATTTGAAAGAGATGTTGAAGAAATTTTAGATGGAGGATTCTTGTCCTGTTAGCACACCTATGGTGGTTGGTTGCAAGCTCAGTAAAGATGATATTTCACTGAATGTTGATCAAAGGACATATCACTCTATGATAGGCAATCTTTTGTACATCACAACATCTCGCCCCTGATATAATGCAAGTTTTTGGAATGGTAGGTCATTATCAGTAAGCTCCTAAACAAAGTCACTTGGTAGATATCAAAAGGATATTCAAATACTTGAAGGGAACAATGACTTATGGTCTGTGGTATCCCAGAAATTAGAATTTTTAGTTAACTGCTTATTCAGATGCAGATTGGGCAAATTGTGTGGATGAAAGAAAGATCCCCAGTCGAAGTGTCTTCTTCCTGGGTGTCTCACCAGTAGCATGTATTAGTAAGAATCAGGGATCTATTTCCTTATCAACTACAGAAGCATAGTACATTGTTGTTGTTACTTGATGCACTCAGATTTTGTGGATGATTCAAACTCTTGCATATTTGAAGGTAAACTATACTGATCCGATTACAATTCACTGTGATAACACTAGTGCCATTAGTGTCTCCAAGAATCCTATTCTTCATTCCAAGACTAAGCATATCCCAATAAAATACCATTTTCTCAGAGAACAAGTCACAAACAGAGTTGTTCAGCTGAATTATATCCCTTCCACAGAATAGATAGCTGATATATTTACTAAACCGTTAGCAACGACCCCTTTTGGATATCTTCGTCAAAAGTTGGGGGTTATAACTTCTTTTTTATAATCTATTCACCTGGTCAGGGGGAGTACTTATTGAATATCTATTGTATTTCTAAGTTGCTCATAGTTGACAGGGGGAGTATGTACTGCAACAGCTCAGGGGGAGCGTGTTTCTTCTTTGACATTGATGTCAAAGGGGGAGAAGGTGTGGTAATTTCAAGGATGTTACAGTGGTATAGTTGGATGTTCTTCAAGGGGTTTCCATCAATGCCAAAGGGGGGAGATTGTTGGAATTTTTTTAGACAGAGGTAGAGTGTGCGTGTTTGTCACTGATGGCGCGTGTTTTTCATTGATGGAAAAGATCAGCATGATCATATGGCGAAGATCAACACGATCATTATCATAGAGATAATGGAAAGATCAACAGTGTAATCTTAGAAGGAGGAAAATAGTCAAATAACGACAAAGGTTTCGTTTTGGATTTTCGTAGATCAGGAAATCCAAAGGAAAGAGGTTCCAACTCGTGATATGCGAAATCACGACAACAATCTTGACCGTTGATTCAAGAAGGACACGTGGTGAAATCGCCATAATATTTGGACTGTTGGTTCCATAGAACACATGGCGAAAGATCATCGTTTCGCTGACTAGAAAGTCAAAGGAGTGAAGTGCTCGTTTGATTGGCGAGTGGTCATATCTGAAGGTCACATCGTTGAAGGATTAAGGGAAGTAGCTAATTTCTAAGTTCCATCTCGACGTTCACAAATTGGAGCATCAAGACCCTTCATCATAGGAATCACAATATGTGAGATCGCCATGAGATCTGGACCATCAAATCATTGGAGATCTCGACTATTGATCAGGCTCGATGAACTTTATAAGTTCGAAAAATAAAAAGCGCTTTTTGGCGTAGCCTGTGGTCACCGTCGGTGGTCACGTGAGGGGAAGAAGCTAGGGGTGCTAAGCTCCATCTTGGAGTCTTGGCGATCACGACTTGGAGTGTCAAGATCCTTTATCACAAGAATTCTGAGATGCAAGATCACGAAATTCAAATTATGTTTAGCGCTCAGTCACAGCCAGTGGGCATATGGGATAAATGTGAAAACCATCCAATTTAATCCAACGGTGCAGGATAATTTGAATATGATCAGAGGGCTATTGTTGCACTTCATAGTTAATTAATCAGTTATGATTTAGTTAGAAAAATGGATTCATGATTCTCGATCGGTTGGCGATTCAGTTGCTGAGGTGTTTTTTGACCAAGACGATTCGAGGTGTAATTGATGAGGCATGTGTGAATAAAAGGAGATATGAAGCGACTGTGTACGGTTGGTTGTTTTGACTGAAAAATGAGTTGAACTATAGAAAGGTAAACTACAACATGCACAATGTGAAGAAAGCTCAGAGATAAGGAACATAAGCTGAACATAAAAGAAAAGGTGAAGAGAGCAGAATGTGCACATATCAAAGAACATGAGAAGGACAAAGAAAGAACACATAGACAGAGACAACAAGTCAAGCCAAATATGAACAGAGAAGAAGAATATTGTAGCAAAGAAGAATTGAAGAACAATGAAGAAGTGGTAAGAATTGATTTATCTTAGTTGTTTTTTATTCAATCATTTATTTGTAATAAGGGTGGTAGGGAGGTGCTAGGGAGGAATTTTTTCCTCAGAGGTTCAAGTGGGTGATTGAACACAGGGAGTTGTAGCTTCCATCTGGTTGCATCCAGAAAAACCAGGGTGGCAGGGTGGTGCAAGGGAGAACAGTTGTTCTCTATTATACAGGTTGGTTCTTGTGTGACTGGAAGTTGGTGCTTCCATCCAGTTGGTACTGGAACACTTAGGGAGTTGTTGCTTCCTTGTAGTGGGTGCTACAGAAACCATAGAGTTGGTGCTCTCAAACAAGTTGAAGCTTGTAAAACAGAGGTAGTAGCCTCACATTGAGTTGGTTCTCAATTATATATGATGTACAGAACTTAAAACATAGCCTATCATTTCTAAGAAGAAGAGGTTTTCTCCCTTTATGGGTTTCCTCGTGAAAATATGTCTTTGTGTATATCTTATGTGTGAGTGATGCTCATTATTTATGTTGTCCATATGTAGTATAATATTGATGTTCACTTGGAGAAAGATTAAAAATGGTTTAATTGAATTAAAATTGTTTAAGCATAGTAACAACTGATTCACCCCCCCCCCCTCAGTTGTCTTAGTAATTTCAACAAGTTTGAGATTTTAGTCACCTACAGGACTAATCTCACAGTCATATATCATGTTGATGTTTCCTTCTCTCATGGCTATAACCAATCAGGGTCACTTTCCTCTTTATGCGACAACATCTTAGCAAGAAAACTACCTTGCCTCAGTGTCCATAGGGTCTTACCCATCTCTATTTTCTCTGGTCATGAGGAGTTATATACTCCGATTTTAATATAAAGAAGTAACTATAACTGCCAAGGATCCAACCTGATTCTATTAGACTCCTTTAATCCCACAAAGGTATTAACCATTATACAATACACCATCGTCAATGCCTGAAGTTCCAACTCCCCATGATTAGAAGCATTGTTATAGTCGCCAGGTCATCCATCCTCCGGGCTTCAACTACCCTTGACAGAACCCTGCCACATTTGACTATCCACATTCAAGTATTATTGTAAATGTTAATTATCATATCCCTAATATGGTAAGAGTATTTTTCACTTTGACAAGGGCTAAAGAAATTCTTCTGCTGAAATTCAACAAGAATTCCCAAAGTCATAGGTTCAATTTGCAGTCCTTCTCCTCAAGGAGTAAACAAAAATAAAAATATCTCCTTACGTGACTCGTACATGAGCCCAAGTAGGCCAATTGTTGTAACCATTCTCTAATACCATTTTTTCACACACCCACGATGAGGCATAATAAAAATTTCTCTTTTTTCTCATGCATCCCACAAGCTTCCAACTTAGCAGGGCCTGCTAACCTCCCGGTCAATGGATACTCTCCTATTCCTGAGCTGAAGCAACTCTTCAGGTCCCTGCTGGAACCTCCACGAAACAAAAATGCAGGTCCTTTTAATCCCCTAGCACAGGCTTTGAGACAACCTACACGCACTTTTCCTTGAGGCACCTTTTTCCTTCCAAAGAAAATTACATAAAGGGCGCTAGTCTCCTAGCTAAGCCCCTTCCTCTCATGTGACCATGGCATGTGACCATACACCTATCCGAAAGGAACTTTCGCCCTTCGTGCATCGGAAAATTGGAAATGAGTTCACCTCTGTTTTCATAATTTCCAAACTCCCGGTGTCAGATCAACGAGTCATAATTCTCCACGATCTAACAGCTCAGATTAACTCGCAAGTGCCAACTTTGCGAGTTCAAACAACTCTTCCTTTGACTCTCTCCAATTGTGAGTCCACGAAGTGTTGATATCCCACCATGTGTCCTACAATGATGGACAGTTCACAATCTTCTCTCGGGGTTCCACTGTTGCACCACACCTGGCAACACCATCATTCAACATGCGCATCCCTACGTGCTCACGATATGATACCCACATTTCCTCGGTCAAACATTCGAGAGGGGTCCTAAAGGGTCCTTAGATATACGGTCCACGGTGCTTTGTGACTTCGGGTTTCAGGGATTTTTGTTGCACCAACCCGTAATCTTCCCGATGCGTGAACTCCCGAACTAGCAGATCCAAGGGTTAAGGTGGATCCTGATAGATCCTTAGAACAACGATCCACGTTATTTCGCACCTTCAGGTTTTTGGGGTTTTGGTTGCACCAACTCGTAATATTCCCGATGTATGAACACCCAAACTAGAAGATCCAATGGTCAAGGTGGATCCCGATAGATCCTTGGATATATGGTCCAGGTCTCATCGTGACTTGGGGTTTTGGATTTCAGAGGATCCGTCCCCTTCACAATGGCTACCAACATCCATCGAACTTGTTAATACTGAAGGATTCGAGGCATTAATGCCTATGCTCCTTCTTCAAATCTAATGGTTGTGACAGACCTCATACCCTCTCGAAAGGATCTCATCCGTTCATCTTCCAAACAAAATAATATTCCCTTTCGATACTTAAATCTCACTATCCTTCCCGAGCTTTGTCAGTTATGAAGGACGTAAGAGCTTTGCGCTCTTTCTCCTAGACTGGACTCTTAGAAGAGTCTTCCGCTCACCCCTTGCCCTCATTCATAAAGTCAAGGACTTAAGTGGGTCTCAGTCTTTGCTTGCCTTGCAGGGAGCCTGTGCATATCTTCACTACCTCTCCTGAGCTTAATCGACTTCATCCTCCAAGGGACTCAAAATGATTAGGAAGGTTGACATGCGTACATGAAATTGTGTCCACGATCGATGAACACACAGTTCGTGGCTCTGTCTTATGCCACCAGAGGACACAAGCATTTACAAGTATAAAGCATGTCCTATCCATATGATTTCTTACTTTCCTAATTACACAGTCAGGTAGATACAAAATAAGGAATACAATATGAATCGTTAAGCAATCATAACCATCTCTAGGTAACTTGGCTAAATCCCATGTCTCATTCTTGTACAAGGATTCCACCTCTTCGACCATGGAATTCTTCCATAGTTTTCCCCATGTCAAGTCAATTGCCTCACCGAACGAATTGGGTTCATCGTCGATGGAAGTTAACATGAATAAGGAAAGTCGGATGGACTATACCTTTTGACTGGTTTTCTTTCTCTTTCTGACCTCATTATCACCAGAGTCAATTTTTCCAGCTCTTCCTCATATTCAGTTGACTCATATGAATCATCTTCTTCATTCCTTAGTTCAAACTACACCGTATTAGGATTATTCTCAGTTTGAACATCTTTCTCAAGATGAGACTTACCTCTGACTTCTATGAAGGCCAAATCTCGACTATACATTATTCTCCTTGATGCAGGATCCCATATCATATATCCTTTCATTCCTTCTTTTTGTCCGATGAAAATACATTTGACTTCCTTCATGTCCATCTTTCTCTTATTTTCATTGGGAACATGCACAAATGCATCATAGCCAAACACTTTGAGATGTGCCACTGAAGGATTCTTACTCGACCATACACCATTTGGATTCATTTCAAATAGCATTGGCGAAGGAGACATATTCACCAAATATCTTGCAGTCTCGACTTCTTCTGCCCATAATTCTTGTGCGATCCCAACACCACTGAGCATGCTCCTTACCTTATCCATCAACGTTCTATTCATTCTCCTGGAAAATCCATTTTGTTGTGGGGTATATGGTGTGGTATTTTTTCTTTCTATGCCACACTACTTACATAACTGATCAAATTCGTTTCCATATAATTCACCACCATTTTCAGTTCTCAACACTTTAATCCTCTTCTATGTATGGTTTTCCACAAGAGCTTTAAACTCCTTAAATCCCTAAAAAAACTTTGATTTCTTCCTCAGGAAATATATTCATGTCTTCTTGGAAAAATCATCTATGAAGGAGACCTAATACAAGGATCCACCAAGTGAAGGAACTATAACTGGGCCAAACACATCACTATGCACCAATTCTAGAATCCCATTTTCCCTTGTCACTCCATATGGGAACCTCACCCGAATTTGTTTCCCATATATGAAATGTTCACAAAAGTCGACTTCTAAACCACATTATGGAAAAACTTCAACCATACCTTTTCTTTGCATAGATCGAAGTCCTTTTTCTCGAATGTATCCCATCCTCGCGTTCCATAGCATGGTTGGATCGATTTCATCATGTTCTGTCAAGTCAATTTGAACTAACTTAGCTCGCATCAAGTCGAGTTGTGTTGATATCAAGTTGAGTTGATTCGTATTCGAGTCAATTTATGGAGCAATGATGCTATTACATCCAATCAAGCTGACATTCCCTAGCTTCTTTTATAAGGTACCAATTCGAACTCACTTCTTTAAGACCATCACACTATTAGGTGGCGGAAGAAAAACAGAGAATAAACAAAGCATAAAACTATGAACATCAAAGAAAACACAACACAACAACAATCACACAAGTTGACACTATGATTTATGTGGAAACCCAATGTGAGAAAAAAAATGGGGAAATGATAGTCATTATTCTTATTATTCAAGGGATAATTACAATAGCCAGCATATGCATACAACCATCCTCTCCTCACAGACACATTGTACTCCATACTATTGTGTCTTGCTCACACACTCTACACACATTGCACTCTCACCTCTATGGGTATGCTCATATATATAGACGCTCTCAAACATGTAGAATAACTGATTATAATTAGATCCACCAATTACATAATATGTTCATAGAAGAGTGCATGCATGCACATTCCTAATATAGCTGCATGCATGTGCATGTGAACGCATGGGAAATTCGTTGGCATGTTTCCAACAATCACCACCTTGAAAAACATTTACTTGATATATCATGCTCTTAATTAATTCATCACCTTTTTAGCAAGCCAAGAGAAGCCAAGCTCCATCGCATCTCCAAAAATTCTCTAACAGTATTTTTATCATTGTTCTTAGATCTTCTTTTAATAACAGTTATATCATATACTGGAAAATAATAAGCATAAACAAGAACAAGATAACACAAGATTTTATCCTGGGAAAACCCCAAATGGGGAAAAACGATAGCCAACACTTCTTAGATATATTCCGACCAAGATAAACCAACCATAAACCAACTCTCAAGAGAAACAAACAATGAAGAAACCCTAGCACTAGGCTAACGAACAAACTAGTGCTAGCAATTGGAGTAGTAGCACCATACAACAATAATGCACCTCTTCCCAGAGATAGCGCACAAGATAAAAAAAACACTAAGAAAAACCAAGAACCTGAGATGCCACAGTGCAGTGTCTTCTTCCTTGCCTCTAACTTGCACATCCTTCTTCAGGGAGAGAGTGAGTGAGTGTGTTTCCAAATGAGAGAGGATTCATCTCTATTTATAGTCTTTAAGTCACTTTAGTTGAGCGACTTCTTCTCTGGGGATTCTAGTTTCCCTTTATTCTTTTCTTAAGGGTTGACTTCTTTTCCAAGGTGTTCTTCCATGTGTTCGATGGTATTCTTGGATTTCTGCAATCTTCTCCTCTTCTAAGAAAGGTTGTCTAAGAGGAAAATATCTCCCATCTTCTAAGAAAGGTTGTCTATAGGGAAATACCTATCGCAACTACCAAAACATCAACACTCCCTTTTGGCTAGGGATGTATCTTTCCACGATTTGTTCATCTAGTAGTCCACTGACTACTCTGCAATCAACTAGTAGCACACAACTAATACCATACCATTGGTTGCTCGAATCATCCACCATAGTCCTTATAACCATGTTACAATCAACCAATAGAAAACAACTACTATAAGGTCATCCAACAATACAAAATTTCTTCCATGTCATAGTAGTACACACCTACTCTCTAGTGGTATGCAATCGCAACCATAGTAGTACACAACTACTGTCTAGTAGTACACAACCACTTCCACGGTAGTACACAACTATTGTCTAGTAGTACACAACCACTGTTACAAAATGAAATACACTTCCACACTAATCCAAGTAGAAGAGAAGAAGAATTTAATTAAGAATGAAAATGACACAAGAAATCACATAGTACAACGAGATTTTACCTTGGAAACCATTAACTGAAAAAACCAACATTCCTTTGATATTTATGCTCTCTGGTTGTGTTGAGTTGTTTCTCTTTCACTTCTTGGGATGACCTAGATTCGGATCTTCAAAAATCTTTCAATAAAACCCTCTAAAACTATCGTCCCTCTTGGTAAACCAAAAGTCAATGTTGTGCACAGAGTGCACAACATAGTCTCACCCGAGATAGCTTTATGCGTGACTACAATACTCTGTTGTTTGCAGCCTAGGAATGAGTGGGGATATGTGGGGTGGTTCTTCCTTCTTGATGCATTAATATTACTAATGACTTAAGTATTTCTAATATTCTTTCATCATTTTCCTTATGCATGCATTCTCATACATCCAGTTAATCATTCATTCATAAACTAACCATTAAAAGAAAGTAAGAATTCAATAAAAATCACATATAACACAGGTTTTACCGTGGTTCACCCCCTCCTCGGCTACCTCCACAAAGATTTGGATTCTCTTCTCTTTTATTTAGTCTACTGCAAAATATGGCGTTGTGTGCATTACATATTCAGTCATACAATCATGATGCAGTTAAGGAACCCCTTTGAGGAGGACTAGATCACACCATGTTCCTTAGCCTGTGACCTAACCCTCAAAAACTAGATTACTTGACTCTTCTACAACCTTATTACAATCATAGTAATTGTTATCAAATCAACAAAAGCAACCTTAACCTTCACCAACCCTTTTCAAGCCACGAGCCTAGACCTCCTAGGTTCTTATTTATACTATTTTATAGGCTTATAGACGTTATAGTATTGATCAAAAACCCTAACCCTATCATGGTTAGGATTTACTTCATGTGCGCCACATTGGTTTTCCTATTGCGTGTTTTTCCTTCTTTTTATGCATGCTTCTTTCTTTCCATCTATTACACACGCTCCAAAATTAGGTCTTCTTTCCAAAATTAGGTCTTTCCCAAAATAGACATTCTCTCCAAAAATAGGCCTGTGCCAAAAAGGCCCCAACACTGACATGTGGCTCATCCCGAGCCACTTTGGTGGTGCACTCTCTCTGAACTTCCCTATCCAAACAATGGAATTTTTCTGCTAGTTCCTATCCTTTTTCTCTCATCTACATAGTGTTTCCTGTTGGCGCCTCTATTGTCTGTGTTGTTATCTCCTCTTGCATTAATGTTGTGCACTATGTTTGTGCCTGCTCCCTACTTATCTTCTCTTCCTCCAACTACACAATCATCTGTGTTGCTTATTCTTGGAGGGGTTTCAATTCATCTTGTCTTTCTTTCTTCTATGTCTGCATTTTTTTCAACTCTGTCTGCAGAGTCTTCATTTCTTGAGTTCCCTTCAAGAGCTCTGTGATTCCCATTGTTTTCTTTCATTTCTTTATCTCTTGTATGGAAACACTCACTCTCTCCTCTTCTTGGTCCCACTATTGGACCTTTTCATCTTCTTCTAGGGTAGTGATCCAACAAATGGATTTATCTCCCTAACTCAAGATTCAATCTTTGGAGAATCATTTTCAGTTGGTTATTGGGTTCAAATATCTTCCACTAGGTACACTGTAGTATTAAATATGTCCCACTATAGTAGTTATATATAATAAATGTAAGAGGACTTCTTAGAAGGTTCCACTTCTAGAAGGTTCCACCTCTAGAATGTTCTTAGGTGGTTGGTAGCACTATATAATGAGTTTCAAGCAATGTAATGGGACAAGTTGAGAAATATTATATTTGGAGGGGTAGCTTAATAGGCAGATTCCCCCTCGAAGAGGAAAGTGAACTTGATAGGATCCCTTCCATAATAGGATTTATTGTATGGTTTTTCCCTACCATAAGGGTTTGATATAATGAAGTCTTTGTTTTCTATATTTTTCCATATATATTTTGTGGTGAGTCTATTAAGATATATTTGGTAGTATTGTGGTATTTTGTATTCAAGTATTTGGTTCTTAACAATTCCAACACTATTAAATGTCTCCTAGATCAATATATTTGTCCCATCTTCTTCAACTGTGTTATTAGCATCATCATCTTCTTCCATAGGATCATTAACTAGTTGGTCTTCAATATTCGCTCCATGTTCGTGAACATGCTCTTGTACAACCACGTCTTCCTTCATGGGTAGTTACCTAGGGTTTCATTCATTTATAATTACAAATAATAAAGTAATATTAGTGTATATAACAAATATTAAAACAATACATATGTTTACAAATATAATATAGGAAAACAAAGAAGAGGAACACGAATCTCCATATTTCCTTTATTGTCATTATGACCCCTAACACTTATAATTATTAACACTTCAAGGTGCCATAATAGGAACAAGGAATCTCCATATTTATTTTATATTCATCTTCCTGAAAAATATGGCATTTAGCGAGTGTGGAATTTCCACTTTCCATTAGAGATTTAAAAAAAAAAATGTCGACGTTACTAGGAACTGGAACTGATCTTCAAAACTTTTTAAAATGAAACAATTACCAATATAAAAAAAAAAATTAACACCTCTACAAATAGTTATCAAACAGAGCATCGGTGCCAATATCAAAAGAGGAATTAGAAACTCTAACAATATTTCTCAAACAGATCCCTATGCAAGTAAAACAATGAAAATAGCCCTATGCTACTTTTTTAATTAAGCTCTAAGACCAAATTGGATGTGTAACTCAATTGTTAGCACGAGGAGAGTAGATAGACTTATTTGAATATCAATGTTTTGATTTTCAATAA
Source organism: Picea engelmannii (assembly GCA_009831015.1). Lineage (NCBI taxonomy): Eukaryota > Viridiplantae > Streptophyta > Pinopsida > Pinales > Pinaceae > Picea > Picea engelmannii. The sequence goes on along the minus strand of ML778168.1, from coordinate 343,135 downwards.
CCCTTCCTATTTTGAGATCGTGGGATGGGTTGTAGATTGAATGGAATGGATGTAATTTTAGTCTTAAGTAGACGAATGACACCTATATCAACCAACCCAAAAATGTTATTCCTGAATAAATTTGCAGATCTCTCTTTGTTGTACTGTTATATAGTGGAGGTGGCCGAAATCATGTTTCATGCTTAAAATATGATTCGTGGTGGACTTGGCGACGATTCATTCAATATGTAGAGATTTGAATATTGGACTGGGCGATGATTCACTCAATATGTAGAAGTGAGATTGTTTTCATTGAGCATTGAGAATTTGTTGTTTTTTATCAAACGACATTTGTTGAGCTACAAATTCATTGAGGGTGGTGCCATTACATCTAATCACAACAAATTAAAAAACAAGCAATAATAACAACAGAGTAGAGAGTCGCAATGAAACAAACTTATTGTGTTGGCTTCAATATCAATTATTTCTATCATTGCGCACACGTTAAAAAAACAATAAATTTAATCAATAAGAGACATTTAGGTCAATGTAGGTAAGGTTTCAAACTTCATTAACCTACTAAATATATACGCATGTTTTACAAAACCATGAATATTGTGGACCTTTTTTTAAATAAATTGTGTTTAGATTTTTGTAATTTTATATTGTTGATGGGACTTAATTACTCTATTTATACTATTTTTATTTTTTTAAAACAATTTCTTTTTAAATTTTTGTAATTTTATATGTGGATTTTTTTATTGGTTCAAAGATGTTGATGGAATTTGCTATCCCTTGTGTCAAAGTATTTATTTTTTATAATTGTCAGTGTTTTAAAATAATTTAAAAATATGTTGATTCCCTCTAGATCAATCGGTTAAGGTGTGGCTTTCATTTGCTAGGCGACCAAAGTTCAATACCCTTATAATGAGTTTAGTCGGGAGGAGACACCCAAAAATCTAGTCATGTTACGGGTTGGTGCAGCCGATGCCAGACACATTTCTAATAAAAATACTAAATTTCCCCATTTTCCTCATTTGTTATAGTTTCATTTGTCCTAGTCTTCACCTTGTTCATGCAAATATACTCCAGTGACATATACATTCCCCCCTTAGGTATTATATTTTATGGTGGTTGTCACCACCAACGTTGGAATTTGATGAGAAACATCCCTGTCATAGGGAATTTTTCATGTCAAATATGACCAAATTTTCCATCTTAGTGTCTCTCAAAACAGGAACCAAGTTCACTTAACATACTTATGACATGATATAAATTTTGTAAAATGTCTTTATAGTTCAAATATGTGTTGGAGGCTCCCGAATATTGCGTACTTTCCGTGATCCATCTCGATCCAGGTAGACTCGACATCTATTCATTCTTCACTTGGAATAGGGAATGTACTAAGGAGCAATAAGAGGTGGTGGTTAATGAGGAATAAATCCTCTTGCACAATGGCACCCACCAAGGCCACCACCCTTTACTCTGGGTCCATATGTAGCATAGATGATGTTAGAGAAAATATATGACAAATACTTAACAACCATGGATTAAGCTTTGTCGATGAAAAGGTGAACATTATTCCTGATAAATTCCTTTCCACTTGGAAGATGGTCATATATACAGAGGAGACAACTAAGGTGAGGGCAAAGGATCCCACACAGAGAGACATGAGAGGTCCATATTTTAGAGAAAGCATTGTTAAGACTTGGTGTGGAAGCTCTCCCAACATGAGGTGAAGATGATTTTTAAACCACCATGGCTATTCCATTGGAATAGTTTGTCAAAACATATATTAAACTATTAAGAAAACTTAGATTATGAAATTTATTTCCTTAGATCCTATATTAGTTATTACTAGCTTATTGGTGAGATTTATGAAAATAAATGAATACAAAAAATGAAAGAACAAGAAAAAATATACACACCACCCACATAATTGAACAAAAGATGTATCATGGGAAATTCAATATGGGAGAAAACCCAACTAGAAGATGAGGCCTATGCTCTGCTCTATTTTCCCATGTTAGGGAAAGAAAGTACAAAGAAAAAGGCACTCACTATGGAGTTTCCTTTGACATTGTGGCCTAAATGGTTGCTACAAAATATCCTACCTCTTATGTTATTCTCTCAAAATACCACTTCTTGGATGTTCTTCTCAACTATGGAACAAGTACAATACAAAATAATGGAACCCCTTTTCCTTAGTGTGTGGTAAACACCATTCGAAGCCTGGTAATTCGGCATGAATTTTAACTATGTATTTAAACTTTGAGTAAAAGTATCCTCTTCAACACAGACAATCGCTCCATGTTAGATTTTGATAACGTAATTGGCATATAGAATTTAAATATGTGTTTATAGTTTGAGTAATGCATTCGGCTTACTCACGCTGCGCGAACCCATGTAGTTCGGATTTTCAATGTTAATGTTGTTTATTTATTTTATTTCCTGAAGAGTTTGATTTAGATGATTTGGTAACCAATTCTAATGATGGGACCCTGTTGTTGTGAGGGTACCCATTAGGAAGTTCTTGGACACCCCTCCCCTATGGTCTGGGACGTCTTCTCAACGAAAATGCAAAAGGGAAAGGGCATCAGGGTCTCTGAGTCGCAAGTTAAGTGAAAATCTGTATAAACATTTCCTGTCATAATCATTCTATTGAAAGTTACACTCGTCTTTATGTTGAATTTATGTTTCCTTGCATGGATTTTCACCATGCAAAATTATGGATTCAGGCCCCTGCCATATGCACAAAAGGTATTTAGGCTTCATTTCACCACTCTTAAGAGAGTTCCCTAGGTTTATAAGAATTGACATGATTCTAAATCTAGAATGCTATCATTGTGGGTGAAATTGTTCATTAATAACGATAGTCGATTCTTTAACTCCATATCTTCAATTTTAACGGAAGGACATAAGGAACAAAAACCTTATTATTGTGTAATAAACTGAATATGATGCACTAAACATGGTTGTATCATTACTCATAGTTGTATAGTCAGCTTAGATGGAAACTCTATGAGTCCACTTTTGTTTTCGGTAAGATAATTATGTTATACATGGAAATATGGAATGGGTAGCAATACGTAATTCTTGTATTGGAAAAATTCTACTCTATACTTCCTTTCTAGGTTCACTTTGATATTTATAAAGAAGTTGAAACGATTTTATTATTTATTAATACAGTTGTGTAATTCGAACTTATCGAAGAAATGTATGTGCATACAAATTACAGGTGTTGAGAATCTCCGTCTTTCGGCTCATTGGGCTTTCGTTCCTCTTATATTTCATTTCTAGAACTTCATTTGCGATTAGTTAGTGTTCATTTTCCATTTTATTATTTCTTTCCAGATCTTCATTTGTGACTAGATAGACTCTTCGCTTTCCATCATTTCATTTCCAGAAATTTGTTTATGACTCATTAGACTATTCGCTTCCCATTATTTTATTTATAGAAATTTGTTTATGACTAGTTGGACTATTCGCCTCCCATTCTATTTTTAGTACCTGTTGGTATGCATACAATAGGAATTTAAAAAGAGTCATGCAAGTATATATATATATACACACACACACATAATTACTTCCTATTGTAGGTAATCATACCAACAGTAAATAAATCGATAGAGAAATTCGTCCAGAATTAAGGGATGACCCACAAAGATAGGTCTGTACGTATAGGTATGTAAATGTTTAAATCTCAGATTTATTCCCAGAATAGCATTCACACAGTCTAAATTTCACTTGCAAAACAAAATAACCAGATGTATATGATTCATTGATCTAGTAGTGATTTATAGTACAGTATAAAGAAATAACATTCTATTTAACACATATATATTTCCTAATACATCTTCATAATTCGATTCCATTCTAGCCAAGATACATGGAATGGTTTTCTTAATAGCTACAATTAAACTGTAAGGGTTTATCCTACAATTCATTTCATTCCATCAGAATTTAATAAAATAGAGCAATTTAAACAGATGTAAATTTATCAGCCAATAATTCAAATAAAATTTGAACAGAGAAGGAGTAGATAGACATATTTGAACAATTGTCGAACAATAAATGGAACAACCAAGTTCCTCCCAACCTTAGAACAGAAAAACCAATTTACTTGTCTTGTTCACCCCCTAGCCTGACCATGAATCCATGACGGTGAACTCAAAACTCCTCCTCAACAAGAGTCCTTCAATTTCAGTAGCTTCTCCTTGCCTCACACTCAGAAAGCAATGTTCATAAAAACAAGAGATAATTCTTTTTTCTCCAACATACTAGGCAACGTCCTGCCTCCTTCCATATGCTATATATCCAAAAGCATTTGTGCCTAAGTCTTTTCCCCTTTGGGAATTTTCGCAGCTTTCCAAATCCCTGATTTTCAGGGGCTACCAATTGCCAAATTCCTGATTTTCCACTTGTAACAATCATCCCTGAGGTGTTCCAACATGTTCCCCACTCATGGAGTCATGGTCAGCTGATTGTAACCTAGTTGTTCCATTTGTCCATCAACAATAAAAATAAAAAATATTTGTTTCTTACAAGTTTCATAGTCAAAGAGTTAGTTGGGTCAAATCAGATCTTTTCCCAACAGTCACAATCATTGTTTACGATTAACTAAGTTCGAAATTCGGAATTTCCATAAATGGCAATAATTTTCCAATTTTGAATTTACCAAAAACATAAATAAATTCCTAAGAATTTTCAGACTTCAAAATTGATTTATTTTGGGGGATGTTATATCCTTTCCCCCTATAATAAAACATTGTCCTTGGTGTTCATCCCTTTCTTGGAATGGGATTGGATGATATTTCTGCAGATCTCCTTCCAACTCCCAAGTGGCATCCTCAGGACTAAATGGATTCCATTGCACTTTTACCTAGGCGATGACTCTGTTCCGAAGTGCTACTTATCTCCTGTCCAGAATGCGCAGAGGTTCCACTTGGAACTTTCCTTCTAGTTCCACTTGGACAAAGTTTCAATCAATCATATGAGTAGGGTCATGAACATAATTCTTTAACAAAGAAACATGAAATACATTATGAATTTTTAGATTGGCAGGAAGTGCAAGTTGATATTCCACGGGTCCGATTCGATCTAAGATATCGAAAGGACGACAAAACCTAGGTTCCAACTTGGCATAGTTCCCTAGATTTATTGAAATTCTTCTGGCCTTGACTTTTAAATAGGCGTGGTCTCCCACTTGAAATTCCGGGTGTCTTCTTTTCTGGTCCGCGTAACTTTTTTGTTTGTCTTGTGCCTCTTTTAAATTTTGTTGTACCTTTCTTACCGTATTCTCCATTTCCTGGAGCATTTATGGTCCCACCATGAGTCTGTCAGCTGGGTTATCCCAACTAATTGGAGTCGTATAGTACTTCAAAGGGGCTCATCTTATCCAAAGTTTGGTAACCATTATTGTACGCAAATTCCACCAAGTGTAGGTAGTCTTCCCACAAGCGTAGCATATCTTCTACAATTTGGTTTGTTCGTTTGGTCTATCCATCCATTTTTGGATGATAAATGGTGTTGAAATTCAACTTAGTATTTAACCCTGCAAAAAACTCTTTCCAAAAAGTAGATGTAAATTTTACGTCTCTATTTGAAATCATCGTTTTAGGAATACCATGTAGTCTAAAAATTTCTTTCATGAATATTTCAGCGATGTTAATATCTTTAAAAGTAGACTTAACAGGAATAAAGTGTGCAGACTTACTGAGCTTATTGATTACCACCATAATTGAGTCATTCTGTTTTTAAGTTCTAGGCAAACCTGTAATAATGTCTAGTGATATAGTCTCCCATTTCAATTCTGGCACATGTAAGGGATGTAAGAGGTTGTTTGGATGCTAGTGTTCAGATTTCACCTGCTGACCATATTGACACCTAGCCAAGTATTATGTTGTTTCCCCTTTCATATTAGGCCAATAAAATAACTTCCTTAGTTATGTTACCATTTTCTGGTATCCAGGATGACTAGAATATGGTTTCTTGTGTACCTCATCCAAAACTGTTGACTTTAATTCAACTGAATATGGTATGTATATTCTGTTTTTAAATCATAGTATACCATTTATGTCCAAACTCACATCTGTTTTGTCTGAATTTTCTGTATTATTTCGTAAATCTGCCACTGTTTTAGTGCAAATTTCATCATTATTACTTGCATCTTTTATCCTCTACTCAAGATCGCTTTCTGCGGGATGCTAATGTTTATTTCAAGCAACCCATGAACTCTTCTTATTAAGGCATCAATCACCTTGTTTTCCTTTCCCTTTATGTGTCTTACCTCAAAGTCAAATTCGCTCAATAAGGCTAGCCATCCTGCTTGCCTCACATTAAGGTCTAGTTGGCTAAACAAAAATTTTACACTGCTGTTATCTGTTAATAACATAAAATTTCTTCCCATTATGTAGTGCCGCCACATATTTAAGGCATGTATTACAGCTTCCAACTCTAAGTCATGGGTGACGCAGTTTTGTTCATGCTCCTTTAGTTTTCGGGACTCATAACAAATAAAGTGCCCTTCTTGAGTTAGGACACCACCTAGTCCTTCTTTATTTGCATCTACAAAGACGATGAAGTCTCTGTCCGGATCTGCTACCTTTAGAATGGGTGCAGTCATTAACAATTCCTTTAATTCAATAAAACTGTCTTGACATTTCTGTGGCCAGTTAAACTTGGTTCCCTTCTTTTGTAATGATGTGATAGGGTATGCAATCTTGGAAAATCCCTCTATAAATCTGTTGTAATATCCGTTGATTCCCATGAATGAATGGATTTCTACTACGTCCTTAGGAATAGGCCATTTCATGATGTCTCTTATTTTCTCAGGATCGACTGCAATGCCGTCTACAGATATTACATGTCCTAGGTACTGTATTTTCTTCTGATAAAAGTCACACTTATCAAATTTAGCATACAATTTGTGTTTCCTTAAAGTTTGCAAAACTATCCTTAAGTTATCTTCATGTTATTCTTCTGTTTTAGAATATACTAGAATATCATCAATAAATACCAACACAAACTTGTCCAAGTACTCACTAAAATACTGTTCATTAAACACATAAATGTGGCTGGCACGTTAGTGATTCCAAATGGTATAACAACAAATTTGTAATGTCCATATCTCGTTCTAAATGTTGTTTTACTTAGGTCCTCATCTTTTATTCTAATCCGATGATAACTAGATCTTAAATCCAATTTAGAAAAAATATTTTCCCCACCTACTTGATCGAACAAATCATTGATCCTAGGTAAGGGGTATTTGTTTTTAACAGTCATTATGTTTAGTTGTTTGTAATCGATGCATAACCTTAGAGTTTGGTCCTTCTTTTTAACAAAAAGAACTGGTTCCCCCCATGGTGAGACACTTGGTCAAATGTAGTTCTTGTCCAACAATTCTTGTAAATGAATCTTTAATTCTGATCATTCGGGTAAACTCATTCGATAGGGTGCCTTAGATATAGGAGTTGAACTAGGTAGCAGATCGATAGAAAAATCTATCGCTCTCCTTGGGGGTAATTCAGGTATCTCATCAACAAACACATCTCTAAAATCATGCAAGACGACAAAATCCTCTAGGCTAGGCTTATTTTCTTTTTCTAATAAAATTGTCACTTGGATAGCATAAATCTAACAACCTTTTCTCATACACTTCTTAAATTGCATTGTTGAAATCTGCCTAACTGAGATTGGTTTTTGTATACATTGAACTGTCCTAATAGTTTCGTTTTTGTCTTTATGCTTGAGTGATTTTTCATCACAGTCTAAAACTGCCTTATGCCTTTCTAACCAATCCATTCTGATAATTATGTCATAAGACCCTAACAGTAGAATGTTCATATTTGTCTTTGTGTTTTTACCACCTAAATTGAACTCACAGTCATAAATAAAATCAGATACTTTTCTTTTTGTCCCTGTTTCTAGTTGTACTAGCCAAGATTTTGAATGTTTTGTTATTTTAAATCTATTCGAATCCACTACACCAGGAGCGATATAACTCAACGTAGATCCAGGATCAATTAAAACAGAAATACGAGTGTGTTGGCATGTTTTACAAACAGTGTATGCTTGCCATTGATGGAAAGTACAACAACAAAGATGGAAGCAAACGTACAAAGGATTGTAGGCAGGTCATTGGTGACAAGATAAGAGTAAGCATCGATGAAAAACAGGAACAAAGTAAGCTCAGGAGTAATTAGCGCAGAGTCGATCGCAGTGCCTAAGCTCCAGAGGAGAACCGTCCATGATCGTTGGATCCCATTTAAATTCCCGAAAGAAGGAGGACCGTCAGATCAGATTGTAGACAAGAAGAATGCACAAAAGAGGTGGACAGATCTCACGTGACAAATCTCAGCATAAGTTACGACCATCGTTGGATTGGGAAGAACCTACACATTCTTTAAAGTGCAAGATCGAAGCGGTGGTCCAACTCCATTTCAGAGTTTTGGCTATCATGATTTCGGATATCGAGAGATGGAAATGTCAAAGGTTCTTTACAACATGAGTCCCGAAATCATGAAATGCTAAATCACGAAAGAGACACATTATCAAACCATTTCATCTAACAACATGTGGCACAACCAAGTAATGACAAGTGTCAAGATGAGTTGACATTTCAGGCACATGTAAGTCACAAATCAGAGTGACACGTGGCAGTTATTCGACACGTGTCAATCTACGTGCGACGTCAACAGGTTTACATCACTTTGAGGTTTCGCGAATCGCAACTTGGAGAGTCAAGAAACAATACCACAGAAATGTTGAAATCCCGATATGTGAAATCACGACAAGATCTTGACCATTGATCGAAGAGGGACGTGTGGCAGAAGATCAGAGCATGTCAAAGACTCCATTTCGGGGTTTTGCGAATCGCGACTTGGAGAGTCAAGAAACAATACCACAGGAATACCGAAATCGTGAAATGATCTGAGCCATCAGATCAAGGTTTGATGTGGACCGTTGATCCAACCCCATTTCAGGGTTTCGGATACCGAAAATTGGAGTGTCGAAACACTTTGCAATAAGAATGTCGAAATCACGATATGTGAAATCGCGATATGATCGGAGCTGTTGATTCAAGATCTGATCTAGACCGTCGAATCATAGGACAAGTGGCAAGCGATTGGAATTTTTCTGACTTGGAGTCAACAAAGCATGGTGTGGAAACTCACTAGATGCAAGATCGCAAAAATATCAGGACCGTCAGATCACCAAGAACGTGGAACATTGATCTGAGCTCCATTTTGGAGTTTCACCTATCACGATTTGGAGTGACAAGAACCTTTATCTAAGGAACAATGAGATGTGAATTCACGATGAGATCTAGATCGTCAATTCATCAAGATCGTGGGTCATCGATCAAGTTCGATGAAGGTCACAAGGTCACAAAAATACCAAAAAGGTGAAATGGATGTAGCCTGTGGTCACGTCGATGGAATATGGGGGAAGGAGCTAGTGCGGGCAATCCCCTTTTAGGATTTTTGGGGATCACAACTGTGAGTGTCGAGACACTTGGTCACACAAATGACGAATTGCCAAATGCTGAAATGCCGAAATGAATGCAATATCCCATCGAGCCAATCCAACGGTGCAGGTGAATTTGAGTATGATCGGACGGCTAATGTTTCTCTTCAGAGTGTAACTGCTAGAAACCATTGATGGCTTCTACCAGAAGATTCAAAGAGATCTCTGTGTGATCACCAAAGGAGCTGAAGGGTCTCCAAGTTTCTTCCAGTGAATGAAGATGATTCTTAGAGGGACTGAAAAGTGGATGAGCGTTGAAGTATGTAACTGAAACAAAAGGCATAAGATCGACTATGCCAGAGAAGACGAGGAGTCTCAACTACCAGAGAGGGTGAGGAATCTCAAAATAACACCCAGTGATGTTGGACGCATGGTGGGAACCACCAAAGAAGATGAAGAGTTGCGATGATTAGGCAGAGCACTCAAGAGGTGGAGGATATCGACGCGGTGTGAGTATGCAAAGGTATTGCGTGCATTGCATGCACAAGGTGCATAGAAGATTTAACTACATGGTACAAAGAAGAGATGTGGTGGTTTTTTGTTGAGGTTAAGTAATGCATGTGTGAGGAAGTAAATAGGTGGTGCAACATCTGAAATGGACAGGAAACAAAAGGTGCATTGAATGAGAATGGCACACAGATCACAAAAGGCAGAAGAACAGAATGGACGATGGATGCATGCAGGAAGATAGTGAGGAAGTTTGAGTAGAAAAATATTGTAGAACAGTGATGAGATTGTTAAGTTGTTATTGAACACTATATCACTGTAATAGGTTTCAGTATTTCATATTCATAATCCAGGGTGGTTGGGAGGTGCTAGGGAGGACTGGTGTCCTCAAAGGTTCAAGTGGGGGCTTGAACATAGGGATTTGGTGCTCATATGTATGATAATGTAAAGAATGTAAATAATACTTATCATATAAAGAAGAAGAGGTTTTTACCCTGTATGGGTTTCCTTGGGAAATATATGTCTCTGTGTTTCTCATATATGTGACTAATGTTGAATGTGCCATTGTTTATTTCCCTGCATTATTGTGATCATCATTGAGTGCCTTGTAAATATTTTAAAAGAAGCATAATTGTTTAAGAACGGTAACAATTGATTCACTCCCCCCCCCCTCTTAATTGTCCAACACTTGGTATCAGAGCCAACCCCTTTTATCTAAGGGTAGATCCTAGAGCTTAAACATGTCAAGCCATGAAGGAAATTCAACCAATAAGGCCCCTCTGTTCAATGGAACAAACTTTGCCTTTTGGAAAGCTAGAATGAGAACCTACATAATGTCGTTCGGTGCAGATGTTTAGGATGTGGTAGATATTGGTTATGTAAAGCCAGTTGTGCTAGCTAATAAGGATGACAAACTAGAATTTAGCTTCAACGCTAAGGCTATGCATGTTATCTTGAGTGGGCTTGCAGAAGTAGAATTCGTAAAAGTTATGAACCTAGGAACTGGCAAAGAAATGTGGGACAAACTCATTAGCAACTATGAGGGTAATGAGGAGGTAAAGGATGCAAAGCTTCAAACCTACAGAATACAGTTTGAACAACTGAAGATGAAGGAAGATGAAACTGTTGGAAAATACTTTCTGAGAGTAGAAGAAATGGTAAATGCAATGAAGGCACTTGGTGAAACAATTGATGAA
>ML778168.1:290412-329538 GCA_009831015.1 Picea engelmannii | reverse complement strand
ACTTCATGTTGATTATCGATGATTACTCCAGACTTACTTGGGTTGCCTTTCTCAAAGAAAAAGCTGAAGCATTTGAGAAGTTTAAAATATTTAAGGCTTTAACAGAGACTCAAACATGCAAGAGGTTAAAGGCAGTAAGATCAAATCTGGGAGGAGAGTTTATGTCAAGATACTTCAAGTAATTCTGTGATGAACATGGGATCAAGAGAGAATACACAATCCCAAGAAATCCACAACAAAATGGAGTTGTTGAGAGGCAAAACATAATAGTGCAGGAAACGGCCAGGTCAATGATGAATGAGAAGAACATTGGCCAAACCTACTGGTAGAAGAAATACACATAACAATCCATGTGCTTAACAAAGCCCACCTCAGACCACAAAGTGACAAGACATCTTATGAATTATGGTTTGGAAGACCTGCCTCAATCAAACACTTCAGAGTCTTTGGGAGTAAATGCTACATAAAGAATAATGATGAGAACCTTGGAAAATATGATGACATGGTTGATGAAGGTATCTTCTTAGGGTATGCTACAAACAGTAAAGGATACAAATGCTATAATAAGAGGCTGCATAAAATGGTTGACTGTATTGATGTAAAAATTGATGAAGGAATCCCAGCAAGAGAGGTGTACAGTAATGAGTCTTCTACAAAAGACACAACTAAAGATGAAGATGAACAGGTCCAAGAATAAGAGAACGAAGAATATGAATCAGATGAAGACTCAAACACTCAGACAGACTCAAATCAACAGTCAACTACAAATTCCTCCTCCAGAATGATTCAAAATAATCATCCTGCAAGTCAGATAATTGGAGAAAAAGACAAAGGTGTACAAACCAGGAGAAAGCTAATCAAAAACACCGAACAATCTCATATAGCCTTCATATCCATGATGGAACCCAAGAATTTTAATGAATCCAACAAAGATGACCACTGGGTTAGAGCAATGGATGAAGAACTTGATCAGTTTGAGAAAAATAATACGTGGGAGATGGTTCAAAGACATGAAGGTAAAAATTTCATTGGCTCCAAATGGATGTTTAAGAATAAGTTGAATGAGCAAGGACAAGTTATCAGGAACAAATCAAGGTTAGTCTATAAAGGCTATCCTCAGATAGAAGGACTGGATTTTGATGAAACATTTGCGCCCGTAGAAAGATTAGAAGCTATCAGAATGTTTCTTGCCTATGCTTGTCATAAAAGGTTTAAAGTCTACCAAATGGATGTCAAGTCAGCCTTTCTAAATGGAGATTTGAGTGAAGAAGTCTATATGGAACAACCAGAGGGTTTCAAACTGTCTGATAACCTAGACTTAGTATGCAAGATGAAGAAATCTTTGTATGGTTTAAAACAAGCCCCTCGAGCCTGGTATCACATACTGGATACGTATCTCAAAGACAAAGGGTTCAAGAGAGGAACAACTGAAAACAATCTATATATTAAAATAGAGGATAATGATTTGCTCATCGTATTGATCTATGTATATGACATCATATTTGGATGTAATAAGGATTCATTGGTATAATGGTTTTCTTCTGCCATGGAGTCTGAATTTGAAATGTCTATGATAGGAGAACTGTCATTTTTTCTTGGTCTACAAATTACTCAGAGGTCCGAAAGGATGTTCATTTCTCAAGAAAAATATCTAAGAGAAATGTTGAAAAGGTTTCAAATGGAAGATTCTAAACATGTGGGTACACCTATGATAACTGGATGTAAATTAAGAAAGGATGATGATTCACCCGATGTTGATCAAAGGTCATATCGATCAATGATAAGCAACCTGTTGTACATCACAACATATCGCCTAGACATAATGCATGCTGTAGGAATGGTAGGAAGATATCAGGTTTCACCTAAACATAGTCATTTGCAAGCTGTCAAAAGGATATTCAGGTATTTGAAAGAAACAATGACTTATGGTCTGTGGTATCCCAGAAATCAAAATCTTCAGTTGACTGCTTATTAAGATGCAAATTGGGAAAACTGTGTTGATGAGAGAAAAAGCACCAGTGGAGTAGCATTCTTCTTGGGTGACTCCTTAGTAGCTTGGCTTAGTAAAAAACGAGGTTCCAATTCTTTATCAACCATAGAGGCAGAGTACATTGTTGTTGCTACCTGTTGCACTTAGGTATTATGGATGATTCAGACACTTGCAGACTTGGAGGTAAAATACATTGCGTCGATCCCAATTCATTGTGATAACACTAGTGCCATTAGTGTGTCTAAAAATCCTGTCTTCCACTCCAAGACCAAGCATATTCCCATAAAATATCATTTTCTGAGAGAGTAGGTCACCAATCAGATTGTTTAGGTCCATTACATTCCCAGTACAGAACAAATTGCAGACATCTTTACTAAACCCCTAGCCAAGACACCATTTGAATATCTCAGACATAAGTTGGGTGTCATCCCGTCTCACATATAAGAGAGTCCATCCTATTAGGGGGAGTCCTGTATTGGTTTCATATATGATACCTCCTAAAATTAATGCAACAACTCAAGGGGAGCGTGTTTTCTTTGACATTGATGTCAAAGGGGGAGAAAAGAACAGGGGTGCCTTTGTTTCCATCAATGCCAAAGGGGGATATTGTTGGCATGTTTTATAGACAGTGTATGCTTGTCATTGATGGCAAGTACAACAACAAAGATGACAACAAACATACAAAGGATTGTAGGCAGGGAATTGATGACAAGATTAGAGTAAGCATCAATGAAAAACAGGAACAAAGTAAGCTCAATATTAATTAGCGCAAAGTCGATCGCAGTGCCTAAGATCGGGAGGAGAAGTGTCAGTGATCATTGGATCCCATTTAAATTCCTGAAAGAAGGAGGACCGTTAGATCAGATTGTAGACAAGAAGAACGCATAGAAGAGGTGGACAGATCTCAGGTCTCAGATATGAGCATAAGTTCTGAATATCATTGGATCGGGAAGAACCTGCACGTTCTTTAAAGTGCAAGATCGAAGCGGTGGTCCAAGTCCATTTCAGAGTTTTGGCTATCGGGATTTCAGATATCGGGAGATGGAAATGTCAAAGGTTCTTTACAACATGAGTCCTGAAATCGTGAAATGCTAAATCACGAAACAAACACATCAGCAAACCACGTCAGCTAAGAACATGTGGCACAACCAAGAAATGACAAGTGTGAAGCTGATTCGACATTTCAGGCACATGTAAGTCACAAATCAGAGTGACACGTGGCATTTATTTGACACGTGTCAATCCACGTGTGATGTAAGCAGGTTTACATCACTTCAGGGTTTCGCGAATCACAACTTGGAGAGTCAAGAAACAATACCACAGGAATGCCGAAATCACGATATGAAAAATCACAACAAGATCTTGACCATTGATCCAAGAGGGACGCGTGGCAGAACATTAGAGCATGTCAAAGACTCCATTTCGGGGTTTCGCGAATCGTGACTTGGAGAGTCAAGAAACAATACCACAAGAATGTCGAAATCATGAAATGATCTGAGACGTCAGATCAAGGTTTGATGTGGATCGTTGATCCAACCCCATTTCGGGGTTTCGGATACCGGAAATTGGAGTGTCGAAACACTTTGCAATAAGAATGTCGAAATCGCAATATGTGAAATCACGATATGATCGGAGCCGTTGATTCAATATCTGATCTGGATCGTCGAATCATAGGACAAGTGAAAAGTGATTGGAATTTCGCTGACTTGGAGTCAACAGAGCATGGTGTGGAAACTCGCTAGATGCGAGATCGCGAAAATATCAGGACCGCCGGATCACCAAGAACGTGGACCGTTGGTCTGAGCTCCATTTCAGAGTTTCACCTATCATGATTTGGAGTGACGAGAACCTCCATCTAAGGAACAACGAGATGCAAATTCACGATGAGATCTGGACTGTCAATTCATTGAGATCATGGACCATCGATCAAGGGCGATGAAGGTCATAAGGTCGCGAAAATACCAAAAAGGTGAAATGGATGTAGCCTGTGGTCACATCGATGGAAGATTGGGGAAGGATCTAGTGCGGACAAACCCCTTTTAGGAGTTTTGGGGATCGCGACTATGAGTGTCGAGACACTTGGTCACATGAATGCCGAATTACCGAATGCGGAAATGTCGAAATGAATGCAAGATCCCATGGAGCTGATCCAATGGTGCAGGTGAATTTGACTATGATCGGAGGGCTAATGTTGCTCTTAATAGTGTAACTACCAGAAACCATTGATGGCTTCTACCAAAAAATTCGAAGAGATCTCTGTGTGATCGCCAGAGGAGCTGAAGGGTCTCCAAGCTTCTTCCAGTGAATGAAGATGATTCTTAGAGGGACTGATGAGTGGATGAGCATTGAAGTATGTAACTGAAACAAAAGGCATAATATCAACTATGCTAGAGAAGACGAGGAGTCTCAACTACCAGAGAGGATGAGGAATCTTAGAAAAACACGTAGTGATGCTGGACGCATGGTGGGAACCACTAGAGAAGCTGAAGAGTTATGATGATCAGGTAGAGCACTCGAGAGGTGGAGGATGTCGGTGTGGGGTGAGTATGTAGAGGTATTGTGTGCATTGCATGAACAAGGTGCATAGAAGCTATAAGTGCACGGTACAAAGAAGATATGCGGTGGTGTTTTATTGAGGTGAAGTAATCCATGTGTGAGGAAGTAAATAGGTGGTGCAACATATGAAATGGACAGGAAACAAAAGGTACATTAAATGAGAATGGCACACAAAGCACAAAAGGCAGAAGAACAAAATGGGTAGCGGATGCATGCAGGAAGACAGTGAGGAAGACTGAGTAGCAAAATCTTGCAGAACAGTGATGAGATTGGTAAGTTGTTATTGAACACTATATCATTGTAATAGGTTTCTGTATTTCATATTCATAATCCAGGGTGGTTGGGAGGTGCTAGGGAGGACTGGTGTCCTCAGAGGTTCAAGCGGGGACTTGAACATAGGGATTTGGTGCTTCCTTCTAGTTGGTGATAGAGAAACCAGGGAGTTGGTGCTTCCTTCTAGTGGGTGCTAGAGAAAAACAGAGAGTTGGTGCTCTCAGCAAGTTGCAGCTTGCAAAACAGAGGTTGTAGGCTCACAATGCGTTGGTGCTCATATGTATGATAATGTAAAGAATGTAAATAATACTTATCATATAAATAAGAAGAGGTTTTTACCCTGTATGGGTTTCCTTGGGAAATATATGTCTCTGTGTTTCTCATATATGTGACTAATGCTGAATGTGCCATTTTTTATTTCCTTGCATTATTGTGATCATCATTGAGTGCCTTGTAAATATTTTAAAAGAAGCATAATTGTTTAAGTACAATAACAATTGATTNGAGTGTTGTTAATTTTCACTTCAATTATCACCACAGTGGACTGGTGATCAGCTTGCCTCCCATCCATGACTGCATTGATCCGATGTAATATTCTACCTACATATCCCACTGTAGAGGCTTGTTGTAGATTGTGAACCCCAATTTTGGCTGTTGAAGTCAAATGTGGAAAGTTCCTCCTTAAGTGAGGTCTACCACAATCCCAACATTTTAACGGTTCTCGAGGGTTGTCCCCAAACTTCTTTGTTCCCAGATTAACTGGTTTACCCCCTCCTTGGGTGTTCTGGTTTTTGGAGCGAAAATAGTTTCTTGGAAAACTCTTTGTTGTGTTCTGAAAAGGGGCTGGTTGGTATCCATTTTTCCATTGGTTCATTCGGTCTTGTTTCTTTTCTTTCCAAGCCTTGGGAAATTCTGACCACTGTTTGTATTGGTCGTAACACATTCAGTCTTTCCTGAAAACTTCGTTCAAGGACATGGGATTATCGAATTTGATTATGTCCTTATAGGACTGTGGTAAACAACCTAGGAACCGTCAGATTTCACTTTGTTCTTCCAGATATAAGGCACAAACCTTAGTAATTCCAGGAATTTGTTTATCAGATCGTCAATAGCCATTTGACCGAGTCGTAACTCATAAAATTCTTTGGTTTTTCTTTCATAATAACTTTCAAATATGTAATATTTCTTAAAGTATTTCTTAAAATCTGACCATTCCATCTGTTTTTCCTTTAGGCCCTTGGAAAACTTCAAGTCTTGCCACCATATGCTAGTCTTCCCTTTTAGATTATAGATTTCCATTCTAACCTTCATATTGCTGGAATAGTTGTATATATGGAAGTACTTCTTGATGTCTAATAACCATGCTTCATCTTCCTCCCGTGTTCTGGATTCCCCGTCAAAGGTAGATGGTTTGATTTTCTTAAACTCTCCCTCAAGGTGGTCTACTTGTTTCCTTTTTATTTCTGTTTTTGTTTTATCTTCAACTGAAGGTGTACATTTGGACGAGTTGTCCCATTTTTCTGCTTCAAGACTAGAATTCTTGGCAGTCCTTTTACTGACCTCTCCTTCCTGAATTCATCCTTTGGGATCTTTTTTGTCACTATTCTTCGTAGCAAAACTTCATTTTTTTCCTGTTGTTCTTGTTGTGCCTTTTTCAGTTTCTCATTGTCTACTTTGAAAACTTGCATCTTGACAATAAGATTTCTCATAGTTTCCAGAACTTTGGTAGGTGAAATTCCATCACTGTTCTGCCTCTGGTCTTCAGGAGGCCTTTGCTCAGGATTCTCCTTGAGTCTAATCTCTGCTTCATCCTGTGCTTCCATGATCAGAACAGAAAAAAAAAAGTTTTATGTTTGTAACAGTAATGGTTTTGTTAGTTTTACATGAACAGAAAAACAAAAATGTTCTAAGAAAATGGTTTGGCCATGTTTAAGGTCCAAGTGTTGTAACCTTTTCTCTTATACCATATGTAATGTACCCGAAATTTGCTAAATAAAAAAAAAAAAAACTGAGGAGCATTAATCTTCAATTTATTCTAGAAGACTTGTAGTTAAGAGGAGTAGATATTTATCATCGTTGTTAATTGTGAGATTTCTATGTTCTGGCTATCAAAATGATGGATGATCATTTCATAAACATTTCATCTCCAACTTGATTCATATTGAACAAAATTTCTATACGAATAATATCCACATTCTAACATCCACCCTCTAATTTAGAGTCTCCATGAGGAGGGTCATGTTGCAAGAGATAGCATCAAATTTCTCTTCCATCCTCACAAATCTCCCTTCTGCTAGATCTCGATGGTTGTTGTGAATAGACTCATCTTCCATGGCTAGGGTTTTGGCACTTTTTTCTTAATACAATTCCTATATCTTGAATCTTTCCCAAAATACTCAAAAGAAAACTACTTTCATACCAATATGATCTATAAATTGTTGTGGATATTCCACTAGAATGGTTCTTCACAATAGATCTTGTAATACTATGAAATCTTAGATTATCCAATGTATTTCCTTAGGTCTCATATTAGTTATTACTATCTTAATGCTCAGATTAATGAGAATAATTGAATATGAAAATGAAATAACATGTGAATATACACACCATCCAAATTAAATGAGCACTGTTGGGTGTGTGTTATATTCTTTGCATGTGTGTGTGTGTGGGTGCATCAGATACGACAACTGCGTCTGACGATCCCTTCACCTAGGGCTCTGCCGTGTGCGTCGGGCGCTTTCCTAGGGGGGTCCCAGGGGGGGGAAGGTATGCCCCCCCTGGTTATGTGCAGCGTTCGGCACCGGGCTGTAGCCCGGGGCCGAGGGGTTCGGGGTAATGCCCCAATTTTTTTTTTTTTTTTTTTTGGGCGGTTTTTGCTATTTTTAGCGGATTTTGCTATTTTTAGCTGATTTGTAAATTAATCCCGGATTAAGGGATTAGGGTTTTTTGTATCTACGGAATACCTAAAAACATTGTATATATTGTATGGCGAATGGTGAAATTCGATATAATGAAAATAAGAAAGGTCTTCCCAGTTGAGGGTTTCCGGTAAAAATCTCTGTGTAATCTGTGTATGAGCCATTGATTAATTTATGTATTGCTTAAGAATCTATATGCATTGCTTTACTTCACAGGTTTAAAACTTACAAGCACAAGGTATATCCTAGAAAACCCAATATGGGAGAAAACCCACCTAGAAGGTGAGGCCTATGCTCTACTCTCTTTTCTTTAGTTATAAATAACAAGTTAAAAGAAATGGGCAGTCACTATGGAGTTTCCTTTGACATTATGGCCTATATGGATGCCATAGAATATTTTCCTCCTCTGTTATGCTCTAAAAATACCACTCCTAGCTACTTTTCTCAACTATGGAACAAGTACCATGCTAAAGATTAGAAACCATTTCTCCTTCTAGAAACCCAATATTTAACATAACTTGATAGTCATCTAGGGTTATGGTTTTTGCATCCTCAACACTAAAAAAATAGTTGTCGACTTAATGAGAACTGTGACCTCAAAATGAGAACTTTGACCCAAAAAACCCATATTTTTGCATAAAAAAAATCAAAATCAACCCCCAAATCAGAAAGTGGTGCTACCGGTAGCACCATAATTTTAAACAGGTTCAAAATTACAACATTTTTCAAACATGGCCTTCAAAACTCAGACAATATCTCCGAAAAACCTTCAAATCAACACCTAAAAAAATGTTTCTAATTTTTTATTTCTTTTCAAAACGTTAAAATTCGAGATCATTTGAAATTGTATTTTTATCACTTGGTACCATTAAAACCAAAACCTCAAAATCAACCATCAAATTGAAAATTACTCCTACCAGTAGCAACCATTCTAAAATTGGGGTATGAAAGTGACACATTTTTATAATGTGGTAAAAGAACTCATCATTACTGTAAACAAAATCAACCCTTAAATGTTTACTTTTTAAATCTTATTATCACACAAAGAACAAGGTAATACATAATGCCATGAAAATATCACAATATACTTTAAAAATTCAACGTCACTTTTTGATAATTTTTTTACTTATAATAATAAAAAAATAAATACAAGTTACATTGAATGAAACATAATTAATTTCCTAAAAGTATTGTTATATTGTCCATATTCAAAACATATGAACTAAAAATTTTTATTATATTATCCATAATAAAAACATATTATTCATAAAACATAACAAAAGATTCATAACTTCATTTAAGATCATATGTAAGTTCAATGCTCATTTCTAGTTACTATACAAACATCATATGGATAAACAAAGTATAAAACGTTTCATACACTTTTTCACATTGACTCATGGTTTATGAAATAGAATCAGAGTCTACATTGTCTTTAAACGAATGATTGGATGAAGATGTAGATGATCCATACTCTTCTCTATTGTCGATGAATGCACCATCTGAGTCTACATGCATGCCCAACATTTCATATGTTAAATTCATTTTAGATCTACGACTAGGTTCAACATACTCCCATCTTGCATTTATTTCTTGTGGCAACAACCTCTTGATAGTCTTTGTTGTCTTGGAGCAAACAGTTCCACTCTTTTTCAAATTGAAGTCATAAACAAGTATGTCAACATAATCTAATTTTAAGAGGTCAATGTGACAACGAGTTGTATTTTGACCCTTTCCTTTTCTCTTTCTATTGACATGTTTCTCAACCACCATGCATGGCTTGTACACACCATTGAATGGGTGTGTACTTGTTGCATAACAATGCACTTCAATTGCAATAACATCATCATTTTCTTTCTCAATCTTTATAACCTTTCCAATCCAGAATGGATAACCATGTGGATCATCAGTTGCTAAAACTACAATCATGCTACCCTCAATATTTTGTACTCAACCCTTGTAAAATTATTCCATGGCTTCACATTGTGCATGTGACCTTCGCCAACCATTATACATTTCTCTTTCCTCTTCTTGTGTAAACTCAATAACACCTTGAAATTCTTGTTTAAATTTAATAATGTTTGTTTTTTCATATTCGTTTGACATATTTTACGGCCAATGAAATGGATTCCTCAACATTGAATCTTCATTTGTTGAGCTTGAAATTATGTCACTTTGAATATTGAAAAAAGACTCCCACCAAACAAAATAAACAACATCAACATACTCATATGTATCTTTAATGGACTTTTTTTATTTCTTCCGGGAATTCAGAATAATCTACATCTTTATTATGCCTCTGTACATTATGGATTTTAGCAACTAATTGTAAAAATAATAACCTTGATGCAAATATTGGATGATATGGAATGAACTTCAAAAATGATAAACCTGATTAAGGCCCCCATTTTGTAATAGTCGAATATTGCTTTCCCCATATAAGTGTTTTCCCATCAAATTTTTTGAAACAAAATTGATGTTGGAAGCTAATGTCATTAAGCTTCTCAATACATTTTTCTTCATGATATGATCCCTGAATAAATCTTCACATGTCAACAATGTCTTCTAATATATGAAAAGAAGGCTCTTGAATGTATGCTTTCTTAATACATTCAATCAATGATGGTAGACTTATAACATTTTTCCTCTTCAATGTTACTGAAAAACGACTGAACATTTGATCAATATGATCATGAGTGTGTCCAACAAGAAGGAAACCAACTTTAACCTTTTGAAAGATTCTCATTTCAATAAGAATGCTTAGATATCCAAACATACTTTGATTTTCATTTTCACGACTAGTGATGTCCAACTATAGATAGAGAACTTGAGGAATATTTCCAAACCAGTCAGTGAGCACATGATGAATTATGGTGATGGTCATATTTTCATCATTATGAATATTTATAGCTGTGACGTAAACCCCTGGACACATTTTTCTATTGAAAACCATACAACCAACCAAGTGAAGCTGAATGAAATTCTCTTCTTGTAAATTTTTGGGTGTACGAACAAAATGTGGTAGAAGTGTTTTCTTTTGGTCGATGCCATCAATTATCATACCTAAATGTTTTTTTGGAGCATCATAACACTTCTTCCGATGTTTGTACAACTTTTGTCTTTGTTATGATCCAAATTGCTCAAAATATCATAAAATAACATAAGTACACACCATGTACATAATGTCAAGGTGGAGAACAACTCCAATATAGATAAGCTATACAATAACTCTTTAAAGAATAGGGTAAACCCTGTCCAATTAACCAAAGACCATTCATACTTCACAATTCCCCTAAATAATAAATACATGATCTCTTATATATAGCTATTCACACTTGCACATGAGGCCCCTTTATCACTAGGCTGACCCTATTACATATGTATTTACACATTATATGTACATTTAGGCCCCTATATGCCCCCCATTGGAGTCCTATCATATACATTTATCCATATATATGCCCCCCTTGGGTCATAACATAGTACCCTCCTTCAAAAATCTTTGTCCTCAAAGATTTGCATTTAAAGGCTTCACATGTGATGAAACCAAGTAATATGACTTTCTTATGTTCCTTCTTTCCTCATTACATTTTTAATGATCTATCCATCAAAAATCAATTATTTTCGGTCTTAATCCTTAGTGTTTAGTTGTTGAATAATTTTATTTCCTTTGATTCCATGTACTTTTGTTAAAACTTCTCCAATTTGTAGTCGTTGTTGGTCTCTAATAATAGCTTGTTGAAGAGTACTTTGGAGATCCTTTGTTCCATGAATATTGACAATTATTCCATCATATTCCTTCATAATGTTGATATCACCCTTCTTGTCTTCCTTGAAATGTTTCTTGGTAATGAGGGTGTCGATATGGTTTCACATTTGATATTATTCCTTCACTCTCCACATGCATTTCATATATCTTATTTTCAATGACAATGGAATCCTTGATCATCTTTTCTTGGTCTTTGATTACTCTAGCCTTTGAGACAATACCATCATATTTGGCATGTACATCCTCTAGCTGGAGTTCAACTTGTTCAAGTATCTTTTGTTGAACTTCTTGAATGTTTCCTTCTTTTTTCTTTTGAAGTTACAACGTTATCCCATCTAACAAATTATGATGTCCTTCTTCCATTTTGGCTTGCATTTCTAACTTTACCTCATCCATATTTAAGGATTCCTCAACCTTCTTGCAAATTTCCTCTTTCAGTCTTTTGGTAGAATCTTCGTGCAAGATTCTTCTTTCTTCTTTATTTTGACAATTCTTCCTTTCTTATTTCAATCTCTTAACCTCATCCAGTGGTGTTTTATTATGGATTTTTAATCTACATATCTCTTCATCTTTCTTTTTCAAATCTTCTCTTGATTCATCTTTTTCCCATTTTCCTTTGCTAGTATTTTCTTTCTTTAGGTTCTTAACCTCCTTAATGAGTGATTCATTAAGGTATATTATCTTAGATAGCTCCTAACCCTTATTATTAATATATTCCTTTTCTTCTTTTAATTCATCTTGAAGTCTATGCATTTCCTCCATTTTTGTATCCCTAATCCATTTATCTCAGAAGAGTTTTTCAAATTCTTCCCATGTGCAGTGTCATCTAGTATTTTGAACAACACTCATCCACCACTTCCAAGCTTCATCAAAAAAATAATCTCTTTCTTTCCTAGGAGTCTTATTATATTCTTTTATCAACCCCAACCATTCCATAGGATTGATTTCATCGTTATCTTCATCTACTCTAAATTTAGGTATTTCCATTGATTCTTAATTGAGGTCTAATCCCAACCCTCAAATAACAACCTCAATATTTTAAGGATAATGATATAAAATAGTTGTAATACTTTTCCAATATTATATTATATGTTTTGTCTTTCCAATGGATTTTGAATCAGCTCAATCAGACATTCCAATCAAAAGTTATGATAGTTTTAAGTGGACATACCTTTGAAACCCTTATTTGGAGTCTGTCCTCCTGGCCGACCTTACTTATGATGTATCTCTGCAATTTCGGCCCTTATTAATCTAAAATTGTGACTTATAGTACTCTGAAATTTCTTCTCTATAATTACATAGGTATGACCAAAATTGGATGTGCCAAGTGGAAGTTATGGTAACTTACCCACACCTTGCTGATTTTTGGCCTTTCCAAGAGAGATACATTTTACAGCATGCCCTGTGCACAATAATTGATATACAATCATGAAAATTGTACCCAACATACTATGTCCTGTCCACTATTCAATGCAACTAGACTCACTCAATTTGTATTCTCTATGAAAAAGTTATGGTTGTTTTACCCGGAACACTTGTTTGAGACTAGTCAATAGGACTAGTTAGCTACCCTATCTTGCACATGGTGTATCTAAAAAATTAGGATGACCCAGAAGATGAACTTTTTATCAAATATACCATGATAATTTATGTGAATATCCTCCATATTTCAGGGTCTGAAATGTTACTGAAACAATGTTATAGAGAAAATTCCACGATGACTAAATTGTGGATGATTCCAGAACCCTATTTAGCATAGGATATATCTCCAAAAGTATAATCCCCTAGGTGCTAAAAATTTAACCCCACATACCTTGATCTGTCTAATAAATCTCCTCCAAGAGTTTCCTTCTAAAACGCCATAGGAAAAACGTTATAGAGAAAATTCCAAGGTGTCTCAGATGTAGCAGTGAAACCCCAATACCTTGATCTCTAATACCAAATGTTATGATCCAAATTGGTCAAAATATTAAAAAATAACAAAAGTACACACCATGTACAAAATTTCAACGTAGAGCATAACTCCAATATAGATAAGTTACACAATAACTCCTTAAAGAATAGGGGAACCCCCTCTAATTAACCAAAGACCATTCATACTTCACAATTTTCCTAAATAATGAATACATGATCTCTTAGATATATCTATTCACACTTTCACATGATGCCCCTTTATCACCAGGATGGCCCTATTACATATGTATTTACACATTACATGTACATTTATGCCCCTATATTTCCTCCCTTAGGGTCATATCATATACATTTATCCATATATATGCCCCTCTCCGGTCATATGCCTCTCTTGATACCAAGAGTTATGATCCAAATTGCTCAAAATATCAATAAATAACAGAATTACACATCATGTATAGAACATCAACGTGGAGCAAAACTCCAATATATATATGTTACACAATAACTTCTTAAATAATAGGGGAACCCCCTCCAATTAACCAAAGACCATTCATACTTCACAATTACCCTAAATAATGAATACATGATCTCTTATATATAACTATTCACACTTTCACATGGGGCCCCTTTATCACTAGGCCGACCCTATTACATATGTATTTACCCATTACATGTACAATTAGGCCCCTATAAGCCCCCCCTTGGGATCATATCATATACATTTAGCCATATTTATGCCCCTCTTGGGCCATAACAATCTTTAACTTGATTGTTGATTCCGATGTTCTTGAAGTTCTTTGACTATGGAATCTGCACATGACATAAAATGTAGTTGATAACTATTCAATTCAAAAAAAAAAATAGTAAATACATACCTCTCTATGCCCCTTTAGATTGATCTCTTCTTGATGTAAGAGTAGCACATATACTACAAATCCCCATCCTTGACTTCGTAGGAATACAAACATTGTTGAATTGTTTCTTCCATATTCTTTTAAAATATGCATATGTAATAAAATTGCCATTTCCTTCAACAACTTCATCATATCATTTGTACAAGTTGTATATTTACCTCCTTGACAAATTATCTGGAATATGTATTGTGTCTCTATCTCGCATACACTCTCCATGTTTGGAAAAGAAATCATGCATCCATGACAATGTAGTGTTTGTGAATGGCCCACTCTCTTTTCCATGATGTACTTTTGAATAAAATGATGGATCCTTTTCCAACCTTGTCTGGATTCTTGATAGACGAATATTACCAATTGAGTGAATTTTTTTGAAAGCCTTTCTAGGAAGTAAAATATTCTCAATGCAATAATCATATCCTATATTGGTGGATATCATGCACCCCATCAAATATGAATTTTGCATGCTCTTATTCATTTAAAAATGTGTCTTCCTTTTATTCAAGGCATACATGTAGTCCATGCTTTTCAAACAATTCTTTTGACAACATTCACTTGAAATCAATTCACTTATGGAAATTGATTTAGTGAAATTTTATTTCCTAGACCTTGTATAACTGGAATGATTTGGATTGATATAAAAAGGTGTAATCCTGGTCCTAGACACAATGTTTCTTTGCAATGTCTACACTATTTCATCATCCTCACTGGAACGATTTTCCTTGTCACCACAAGGAGTATGAAGAAAAACATTGTCAGGAGATAGAACTAGAGAATGTTGATCACCTTGATTTTTTGCTGCTGAATGATTGAGAACGTCATCATCAACATAATAATTTGGAGGAAAATCATCATCAACAGTGTGTCCACCATTGACATAGTCATCTTCATTGCTTTCAAAATCCCTACTTGAGTGAACATTTTCACCATCTTCCTTAGTTCCTTGAAAAACTTCATCAGTATCTTGAAAATCCTCACTTGGAGGAAAATCAACATCAACATTGTTCTTTTTAATTTATCACTCGGGAAAGAGTGTCCAACAAAGGCGTAATCATATTCACTACTTTGAAAATCTCCACTTGAGATATATTCTTCATCATCCTCATTACTAGCTTGAAAATCATGACTTGGAGGAAAATCTTCATTATCCTCATCGGTACCTTGAAAATCATCACTTGGGGGGAAATCATCACTTGGAGGGAAATCATCAGCACCAACATTGTTTTTTTTAAATTCCTCATTCGAAAAATACTATCCAACATTTCCATAATATTCATCATTACTTTTAAAATCCCCACTTGGGGGGGATTCTTCATCATCCTCATTCATGCCTTGGAAATCCTCACTTGGAGGAAATTCTTCATCAGTACCTTCAAAATCCTCACTTGGTGGAAATTCATTACCACCAACATTGTTCTCTTTAAATTCCCCACTCAGGAAAAAGTATCCACCATTGTCATAATCATCTTAACTGCTTTTAAAGTTTCCACTTGAGGGAATTTCTCCATCATTTTCATTGGTTCCTTGGAAATCTTCATTGGTACCTAGAAACTCCTCACTTGGAGAAAAATTTTCATCCCAATCATTTAAACGTTGATCATAGTATCCACTTTGACCTACATTTTGATTATTTTCATTACTATTAAACTACTCACTATATTTATCACCATCATATTCCTCCTCTTCATCATCGATGCCTTCAAAGTCCTCTGATTTAGGACTTTCATGAGGAACATGTTGAATTAAATTGCTTGCACTGTGATCAAAATTTTGATTAGATGAAAAATGCGACACCTCATTTGCATTACAAACATTCCTATCACATTTCCTAGACCCAACATAAGAGGTATGTGAACAATTTTTTGATGTCTCAGAAATAAAATATTCTTTATCTCACAAATCCATCCCTTCTCTTTGAGAACATAGAATGATACAAATGTTGACCCTCCCTATGACATTATTATAATAATGATAATTTCCCTCTAAATGCCCCCCCCCAAAAAAAAAACAATATATTTTCCCTCCAAAATTCACCCCCCTAAATATTCCCAAAAAATTCACCCCAAAATATTCCCTAATATATTTCCCCCTCAAATTTTTCCCTCCAAAATTTCCCCCCAAATTTTTTTCGCTTATTTTCCCTTAAAAATTAAAAACAAATTTTACTCTTTTAGTTTGGTATTTACATGTTAAATACAATATTTATCGTGTTTATTTATTTATCCCACATTTATTAAACATATTTATGATCCATAAAATTTTAGGTATATATGTAGACAATATACCTAATTTTTATTTATTCCACATTCATTATACTAATAGTAATTTATATCATTTGTGTTATATATACATAGTGTTGTTTGATCTTTTCACATTGCGTTATATCTTGGGCAGTATTTGTTAAAGTATTTGGAGCAAGCTATAAGGAAAAAACATCAAGAAGGCATTCGAGGAGAATCTAGCATTTTAGAGGTTAGTTATTTTTTAAATTCTTACCATTTACCAAAACAACAATTATCAGATTAGCTTTGAATCACATAATATTTTTTCATGCGAAAATAAAAAAACCTTAAATTTGTTTAGATTTTTTCTACTTTTTTCTAAAAAATACCCAACTTTTAAAAAAAATTGAGACTTTTTACAAAAAATCTTAACAAAATCCTTAGATTTTTGAAAAAAACAAGAAAACAAAAGTCAAATTTAGGTATATTTTTTATTTTTTTTAATCTTTTTTATTGTTTTTTACTTAAATTTTATTATTTTTGGCCCATGGTGGTTATTGGGCAATGTCTGTGTCTTAGCCGTGCGGAAGATGGGGCCATGCCCAACCATCCTTGTGGCCAAGCCGTGGGCACGCCCATTTCTTGGCGATATGGTTGCCCCCCCGCGGCCAAGTCACGATCCGAGGGACTGTGACTTGGCTATGCGGGGCAAGCCCCATGGGCAGGTCGTGGGAATTCCCACGGCTTGGACATAATGCTAGCCCCCCACGGCCAAGTCATGATCCCCATGGCCAAGCCATGGGCATTCCCATAACTTAGCTTACTTGCGGGGGGCCACCCTAGTGGCCAAGCCGTGGGGGTGCCCATGTCTTGACCATGGGGCTGGTGAGGCTAGGGCGATGTCAGGAATCTCCCCATCCCCCTTGCAACTAAGGCACAGTCCCACGTGACCGTGAATTAGTCGTGGAGATGCTGGGGCGATGCCTAACATCGCCCTAGCCCCCATGACCAAGGAACGGTCCTGGCACAAGCCCAATAACTCCATGGGTCGAATTTTTTTACATATGGGTAAGATTTTTTTATTTTTTTTTTAAATTAGTTTTTATATTCATTGTTGTTTTTCTTAGTTTATTATAATGTGAAAGTCCTAATTTTAGTTTTTTATCTTAATATAGGAAAATGACAGGAAAAAGATCATCTATGAATATATATGGATCATGACCTGCAATAATAGCATCCAAAAATGCAACTGGATCCTGCATGAATGTTAGGCAACAAAATGACAACATAACACTTGAGATATCAAAGGAAATGAATAATGTTAGAGAGTGTGTTGTGAGTGGGAAATCCCCCTACGGACTAGCACTTAGGGTTTTATCATGCATGCAGAAAAGACCTAAAGATTCAAAGTTTTTACCATCATCGCAGACCTAATCCCCATTGTTCTTAAGCAAATACACAGTTAATAAGATCAAGTGAACATACCTTATTTTTGTCGTTTGATATCGATCCCTCTTCACGCTTGGTCGCTCTTTGACTGCAACTCTCCTCCCAAGGATGACCTGCATTCAAAAAAGACAAACAAAGAACTCCACATGCATTTGATAATGATGAAACCTACCATTGCTCCACAAATCTGGTCCTGGGATCCTCTTTTACTGTGTACCAACTGCTAACACACTTGCTTCTCTTCTTCATTGAAATCACAAAATGGTTGCAGAATCTTGGGCAAAGGGAAATACAAATTCGGGTAGAGTTTATTTACTATTCTTTTCCTCTCCTAGAATGGGACCCCTACCCCTTCTTTTATAGGCTAGAAGGAGCTAGGTATTTAGTCGAATGACTGGCCATGCATGGCCAAAAGGTTTAGTTAACTTACCCAAAACTGTGTGTTCGGTCAGTAACTTTCCATTTTTCGTTCTTTTGTAGGTACACATGGACTATAGTGGGTCAGCTAGAGTGTACATGCGGGATTTTGTGGAGCAGGGCATGTGGGCCTTTAAAAAGGGTGTTTTTAAGAAGATTTGTTCAGTATTGGCTTGGAAAAGAAGGTATATGAAATGGCCTGATGTACGGTAATTATGTATGATGCAAATTAGGGTCTTAACATATGCCCCCTAATGTGTGAGGTCAGAAGAGTATCTGATGGAAAAAATACATTATCAATCTTTATCAACGTACCAAACCAGTGAGCCCAGGAACCAGAATTAGGGAGGTGTCATCTGCAAAATAAAAATTGTCTCACCGAGGCGGGCATACCCATGCTCAGGATGAAATAAAATCATGGCTACCAATCAAATACACTGTAGATCCATGTCATATAACTATATAAAGTGTAGCCGCGAGCAATACAAAGCGGATCTACATCTCAAAATAAAAAATATATACATGTATAGTACCCATCTTCTAGACGCTGATAAGGCCTGATGTCTGGAGATGACTTCTTTAGAGCTCGAGAATCAAATTCAAAATATTCAAAACTAGGGTAGGAGTGTAATATGAGTGTACGACTTCACTACCCAGAGGTCTTCGACAACTTGTCAGTCATGAACTAGAGGATCTTGATGATTAGACTGGAGGCTTCATTGACTTCGAACACAGACTTGATTGGACTTTCGGGATGGCCAGGCATGGGGGTAAGAGACAAACTATAGATGGGTTGACTCAGGCTTGGTAAAAACTTCCCTTGGACAATAACACGACAAATGATGAGACTCAGGCAGCATGGCTTTGACATAAGTTCATGATGCAGGAGGCAATGCAAACTCTCCATATGTTTGGAAGAATAACCAAACAGAGGAGAATGCAACTCTATGTAGATAGCTTCTTAAGGTCATATTGAATACCATAGCTTGACGAACAAATGAAAGGATGTGCTTTGTCCCAGGGTGACTCATTGTGCTGCCAATAAAAAGAAAATACTTTTCCCTTCCTCTTTTTGGGGTATATTTGATTTTTTTTTGTCTTTTTCAATAATGTTGGAAATCTTGAAAAAACAATAAAATAATGCTACATTACAAAGGAGAATCGAGTGTCAAAAACATACTAGGTCCAAGTGCATGAAACACATGGATGCTTAGGACAAAGGGACATATGCAAGAAAAGGACACTCGGGAAAAATCCTCCAGGAGCCAAAGGTGTCAAGACGCAGAGGCAAAGTGCTACAGGGCTTGCATATAAGGCATGCTTCAGATGGTTCAGTTGAGAGAAACATGGAGCTGACATTTACACCAAAGACACAAGTATGAAAACACGGTTAACAAAACACACAATGGTAATGTCGTTCGATGTACTTTTAACAACCCTAGAGAAGGTAAGCTCGACGATTTTTCATATTTAGAGAGTCTGAAAAATGTAAAAGGAGACTTCACGGGGGTACCTTTTTCGAAGATAGTCTAGTCGGCTAGAAAAAGGGGTAAACTAGCACCGACGAAATGTCTATTCAAAACCATTTTAACAAGTGTGATAAAGACAAGGTCACTTGGTCATTTTTTCATTTTTAAGGAGTCTGAAAAAAGCTTAACTATGGAGTTCATCATAAATGTTCTTCTAGACCATTTTAACAAGTGTGAAAGAATAACGTCACTCGACGATCTTTTCAATTTTAGGGAGTCTGAAAAGTGCTTAACTATGGACTCTGTGGGAGTGACTTTTTCATAAATTTAGTCCCTTAGGCCTGAAAAAGGGTTAAAATTATACCTGAGAGTACTCTTTTAGAGAACCAAGGCCCCTAAAGTATACCTTTTTTTGTACACTTGAGCATCCAGACCGAAAATGGGGTAAAATACCGCCGGACATACGTGACTTCAAATTCCAGTTTAGCGAGCATTAAAGGCCACAAGATCGCTCGGCAATATTTTCATGTTTAGAGGGTCTGAAAAGGGCTTAAAAGAAGACCCGTGGTGGCTACGAATCATGTTTGAAACTTGTTCAGGTAGAGCCCACTGCTAGGCTCAGACCAAGAGTCTCTTCGATAGTGAACTTGGAATGTCTCCCAAAAGGGAAGAAAACAAAAACCACGGTGTAAGTCCTACCGTGGTATAGAAACTGTAGTCATGGCTTCAAGGATAGCCTCATCTGAAGGCAATTAAAAATCTAGGAAATCATGCAAACAAGGGTTGAGAGTCCCAAAGGGTGAAGTAAACTTACCATACTCCAGATGATGATGGAGGTTCTAGCGAGGAATGGTAAAGTCTATCAGTGAAGAATCATAAGCAGGAGGGCTTGAGGATCTACAAACAGTGAGATCAGACTTAGAAGGATACCCAAGCCCACTTGGACCAAGAGGGGGAAGAAAAGGCTCCCATGCCCATTGGATAAACCAATGGATCAATTGTTGATTCCAAGTCTTGAGAAGGAAAACATGATTGCATAGGTTCCTGCTCAGAAGTAATTGAACGTCGAGGATAAGACGCCACATAATTAACCTGTGGCGAGGTGGAGTCTACACGAGAACTAGTAACATATAAAGGGAAATCCTAAACTAACGCCGAATTAGGATGGTGATCATCAGAGGCTAGTTGGTCAATAGTGACAATGCTTCCATTGTGAGGGAAATGCATAACCCGAAAGAGCATATATACGACAATGTTCATAGCATATACATAATCATGCCCGAGAAGGATATTGAAATCTAACGAGCCTTGCACCACTATAACATCAACAAGGATAGTCTTCCCACCTAATGAGATAGGTAACTGAGGAAGAACCACCAAATATTCACTAGGACATCTGTCAAAAGGCAACAGTTTATGTGAAGAAGAAAAAATCTCGGGAGATCCCAAGACTTTCCAAACCGAGGAGGATAAAATACTTGCGGAAGATCCTTCACCCATAATACATCGATAAATGTTTGTTGAATTAACTTCAACCCTTATTTGAAAAGGTGCATAAGAAGGAAGACGACGCTCAACAAGATCATTCCAATCAAAGGAAACCATCCTAGGGCTTGGAGGGGGTGTACTCGGAATGAGTGGAATTCCCCCTTGTTCTGAAAGTACTGAACTGGAAACTCTAAAAACATAGTCGGTAGACACTTCACTCCCCAAGAGAAGAGTGGGATCAACCGAAGACTGCGTCGACGTGACCACTTTCTCAACCAATGGTTGCATAGGCTGAGAGACTACATGGTCTAAAGGCACCTCACCCCTCAAAAGAGGAGTGGGATCATCCGATGACTACATCGGCGTGACCACTTTCTCAACCAATGGTTTCATAGGCTGAGAGACTACATGGTCTAGAGGCACCTCACCCCTTAAAACAGAAGTGGATCAGTCGATGATTTCATCGACATGATCACTTTCTCAACCAATGGTTGAATAGGCTGAGAAGAAACCTGAGAAGACTCAAAATCAGAAGATCTTGCAGATAGGGACCACAATATTTGTACCTCTAGAATGTCAAGGCACATATGAGTAGGGTGATCTCCCTTGCAAAGCTTACAAGGGAACTTAGGCTTATGTCCTATCCATCTAGGCTTCTCAACAAAATCAATGCCCCCAACATGACTGGCAGTGGTTGGTTTCACATCTCCAACATGACTTGAAGAGGTTGGTGATGGGTCGATAACATGACTCGCAGAGGCTACATACCTATTACTAGTATGACTAATAGTGACTGGACCTTTTACCCCAGCATGACTTGCAGAGGGTGGTTTCACATCTCCAACATGACTTGCAGAGGTTGGTGATGGGTCGATAACATGACTCGCAGAGGCTACAGACCTATTACCAGTATGACTAATAGTGACTAAATGATTTCCCCAAACATGACTTGCAGAGGGTGGGTTTATTCCCCCAGCATAACTTGCAGAGGCTGGGTGCTGGTCTTCAACGTGACTTGCATAGGTTGTCAACCAATCTCCAACATGACTCATAGAGGTTGGTGATTTCTTCTTCCTATTCTTCCTCTTTCTATTTCATTTAGACTTTCGGTTACTAGTAGTTGTACTTTCACCAGAGGCGGGAGAAGGAGGAGGAGAAGACTTTGCTGATGAAGGAACATCAACAGGGTGCCCATGACTTAAGGTTCTTAACTGAGAAGCATCAAGAGAATTTGTGACATTTGGAATGGTACCCAACCAAACTGGTAGTCCCACATTCAACCCAGGAATGTACAAAGTGGCCATCAAAGGGACACCAATGTTTCCGAAGAAAGTAAAAGCACAATAATCCCCTTGCGAAAGGGTTCCTTGGTTGGTATCGTCAGGAACTTTAGCCATGAAGATCTTATGCAGAGGTTCTCCCCTTGCGGGATCGTTCAAATCCGTAAAAGTCTCACACACTGACTCTGAAGAACGAGTGTTATCAAAACAACCCCTATAAAGAGGTAGCTCCACATTTCTAAGTGAAAGACTGAAAAGTCCTCTCAACTAGTGGAGTGGGAGGTCTACCACTCTAGGTCAGAGACCCAAATCCACGAATGACTAACTCACTATGGAAAACTAGGGAGCACAAAGAACACACTAAAAGTTCCTAAAGGAAAATCAAGCAAACGACTGACTAGTTGGAAGAACAGTTACACCAACCAACACTAGAGAAACTTACTGGTGCAATTGCAACTCGAATATGGAAGCACCCTCCGGGTATACTCTGCAAAGCGTGGCCCGATGTTTTCTCTATGTACTTCGGTATACCTGTGTAAGTCCCTAAAATAAAGACAACTAGATTTCCAGCTCCTGAACAATCACTAGGCAGGTACAGTCGACAGTTGGGTGGACCGCAATGAGTAGGGTATCAAGCCCAAAACCTATCAAGGGTATCGAAAGAAAGTGTTTTGGACGAAGAATGAGGACGTCTAACGGATTCAAAACCCATGAAGCTCCGTGGAAAATGCGATCAACGGAATCCCAAGACAAGTCCTCTATATGCGTTCCCCGCTATGTTTGGTCCGACTTTGGAAGGGTTATTTCCGCACGAGACCTCGTGTTTATTCCCCGTGTTAGAGGGGGGTCCTAGATAATTTCCACGTTACTGGACTTCTGCACTCCTTAGCACATACTCGTATGTTTTTTTTATATCCTTGAAGAGTTTCCTCTCCAACCTAAATCAAGGCTCTAGCCTAATCTAGTTGATGGACCCTACAAACATAAAGTCTAGTAAATTTTAATTAGCGTTCCTTTTACTGGCTTGATTTACTCAAAAAGGTACGGTAGTGGAACTGATGTTGTTAAGACTCTTGTAGAAAAAATAAATGATAATAACACTAGAAAAGAAGGATTATATTTCTTATTTTTCTTTTGAAATGATTTTAAGATGAGAAAAAAACACAACACTATGTTAATTTCTTTTTCTTTTTCAAATAACAATGCAAGGCAAATGCGAAGAAAGAAAGAGAACTAACAAGCTATTTATTTATATTTTTATATTTTTATATTTTCTTATAATCAAAGAAGAAGTAGCAAAATATTCTAAAAGAAACTGATGAATGCACGATTCATGGCCCCCCCATGAATAGTGCATTCATCATGCAACTCATTTGTCTTAAAATTTCAAGCTAAAAATAAGTTAAAAAAGATAGGAAACACAAGAAATATTTCAATGAAAAAGCAAGCTATGTTGGAATCCAACATAGGCTAAAACTGCTATGACAGAGACCAAGATTAAATCAATGAAATCCCTAAGAGGCATAACTCTTGATAAGGAAAATGATGACTGCCTCTCCTTAAACAAAAATTTTCTCAACAGGTACGCTGCTGACAGTGCAATAGCCAGCATGTGCACGTGATTTGTGTAAGGTTAGAGTGCATGTACATGCATGCATACCTTATGCAGGCCGCATGTACCTATGAAACTCTTCAAAAAATTAAAAGACAAGTAATCAAGCACTGACGAAGACTACTGGTATTGAGAACCAAAATCTCTTAAAGACTTAGAAACTTACTTTATCAGAAATGAAAAAACAATTCAAGGAAAATTTCATAGAACAAAACCAATCTGAAGTGGTACCTAAGCAACAAACTGCAAAAACAGAGACCAAAATGAGTTTCAGAAAACCCATGAGAAGGATCACTTCTAATAGGGAAGAGGATGATTACCTCTTTAATACAAATTTTCTAAACTTAGCCACGCTACTCTCACTTCATCAACTTGCGTGTCCATGCGGGTTGTGTGAAGCTTGGGTGTGTGTACACGCATTCAGGCCTTATACAAGCTGTGTGTACCTCTGTGACTTCCCGAAATGAGAATGCAACCAAGCAAAGAAAGCAGGGAATACTAGTATGGAAGAACGAAAACCCTACTAGCTCAGACTTTTGCAGAAACTCAGAAAAAAAGTGATGAACCCAATTTAAAACTGCCAAAAAGTATCCCTAGAAAACCTAAGAGAAATCCCTAGAATGGTCGCCAATTCAGTTCTGAGTGGGGAATCCCCCTACAGACTGGCACTTAGGTTTTTATCATGCTTGCAGAAAAGACCTAAATATTCCTACTTTTTACCATCATCCTAGACCTAATCCCCATTATTCTTAAGCAAATACAAAGTTAAGAAGATCAAGTGAACATACCTTATTTCCAGCGTTTGATATCGATCCCTCTTCACGCTTGGTCGCTCTTTGATTGCAAATCTCCTCCCAAGGCTGACCTGCATTCACAAAAGACAAACAAAGAACTACACATGCATTTGATAATGATGAAGCCGATCACTGCTCCACGAATCTGGTCATGGGATCCTCTTTTGCTATGCACCAACTCCTAACACACTTGCTTCTCTTCTTCGTTGGAATCACAAAATGGTTGGAGAATCTTGGGCAAAGGGGAATATGAATTCGGGTATCGTTTCTTTATTATGTTTTTCCTCTCCTAGAATGGGACCCCTAACCCTTCTTTTATAGGCTAGAAGGAGATAGGTATTTAGTCGAATGACTAGCCATGCATGGTCGAAAGTTTTAGTTAACTTACACAAAACTGTGTGTTCCATCAACAACTTTCCATTTTTCGTGCTTTTGTAGTTACATGCAGGTTGTAGTGGGTCAGCTAGAGTGTACATGCGGGCTGTAGTGGAGCAGGGCACGTGGGCCTTTAAAAAGGGTGTTTTTAAGAAGAGTTGTTCATTACTAGCTTGGCAAAGAAGGTATATAAAATGGCTTGATGTCAGGTAAGTATATCTGATGCAAATTAGGGTTATAATAGAGTGGAAATTTGTGGAAGGTGAAAACAAACTGGAATATTCTTGGTTTGTTAAAGACAAACAAAGAAAACATGAAGATCATATATAATTGTATTGTTATAAATTAGAACATGTGCAAGGAAACTATCAGGCACTTGTCTTGTTATGAGATACATGTTTGGTGCCAACCACATATATTGTTTATGCACTTGTCAAACAAGGGAGAACTTATATCAAGTTTAGATATTGTTTCAAATTGGGAAATTATAAAAAGAATGAATGTTTTTCAGAATTATGTGCATCCATCGTTGATGACATTGCGAAAGGAAATGTAAGTTTTTTTTTTTTTTTTTTTTTNGTTTATTATTTTTAGTATCATGGTAATGTTTTAATTTTATTTAACATGAAAATGTTATATTTTATTTTTGCAAGATTTTGCTAAACGAATTTCACATATGTTAATGGGGATTTACTCTACAATGAATAATATCATGGATTTCATCAACGCTTTTCATATTGAAAAGACACAAGAAGGAAGGAAAAATAAACAAAAAGTAATGGAGGTTGAACCTGCAAGAGTAGATAGAGAAGAACATCAAAGAAGAAAGAAAAATCCTCATTCTAGAAATCCTAAAAGGGTTACATTTGAAAATCAGGAAAATCCAAATGAAGAGTTTGTTCAGATTGATCCCAATGAGGTTATCACTCCTTCTTGCAAAAAGAACAAACAAGATAAATGAAAAAGAGAGATGGTTGATGATGAATCTATTCCTATCGATTATGAATAAATCATTGATTTAAATGAAACACATTTAAATCATAAGAGGAAGAAAACAAATGTTGATAATGTTCAAGAAGCCATCGTTAGCTCACAGTATTATAGTAAAAGTCCTAAAGGTACCATAGACATAATAACACCATGCGTTGATCTAGAAGATGGTATTATGAAAACAACACAAAATTCCATTTGAAATAGAATGAGGATGACAAACTTAGTTGATGATGGCCACACATTTAAGTTGAATGTGAAACATCTTTATAAACCCACATAAGGGAAGGAAACATATCAAATTAGAAAACCGCATCACTTGCGTATTCACAATTTGAAAGAATTGATTAGGTACAATCCATATGCTCATGTGGTTTATGACCTAGTTCTTGTTGACCCAATGGAAGTTCCTACGAGGGAAGAATTTGATAGATCAAAATGTTTTGACTACAAATATTATGTGATTGGAGGAAATCATTTTGCATAGCCTAGAAGAGAATTGATGCAAGAATATCCCAATAATTCTATTTTTGAGACAGTCAAATGCATAATTTATGTTGGTTTAACAGATTCATAAGCAAAGTTACTGGTATGGGATCATAACACAGACAATGAGTACAAAATGTCTATGACCTTCATTCAAAGGGTGATATTTATCCATAATGAATTTTCTGAAATATGTCATGGGGAGAGATCAAATGTTGATGTTAAGTTTCATAAGAAATGTTATATGGAAATAGGATTCCCACTTGATGATGAAAATACAAAAGAAAAAAAATCGCAAAGGAATTGATATATTTAGAGTTGTGGATAACTATTTTCAATTGGGATTTAGAACTGGACAGATATGGGATTTGATAGATGAGATATTCACCCTATGGGAAAATATTAGTATAAAAAAGGAGAGAGTTAAGAAGGCTAAACCAATTATATGTGGCACAAGTAAGACAGGTCGTGACATAAAAAATCTTCCTGATGATATGAATATAACAACTTGGAGATCAATACAACGACTGAATGATGATAAACTTATCATAACTATATTATCATGTGTTAGGTCGGGAGAATTGTCAATGGAAGAAATGTGTGATGAATTTAAAAAGTAAGACTCTTGAGTTATTTTTATTTATGTTAGGACAAGAAAATTAATTTTTTCAGTTTAACATATCATTTTAACATTATTTTTGTTTTATTTAGTCACAAGGTGTATATGAAAATACAAGAGGAAATGGTCAATATGTTGAATGAAGAAATTTGGGATGATGTTAAACTCAACTATCCAGAGTTAGGCTCTTCGACACTATTGAAACAATTTTTTGTTGCATTCAAAAATGTATGTTGATTTATTACATTCATATTATTCGTTTCTAAGTTAATTTATTTTTATTTTAATAGTTATATATATATAACTATATGTTTGTTTGTTTCATTAAATGTGCCAAAGAAGAATGCAATGGAGTACGTGAGACTTTCAAAAGTTTTGATCAAAGTGCCAAGTTTGAAAGTGAAATAAGGAGACATGTTCAAAATATTCAACTTGATGACACCCTTGATCACTACATTTGAAATGGGCTCGACACTATTCAATATAAAGTGATATTAGGTGATTGTGAAAAACTTGCAAATATTGTTCCTAAAAAAGAATACTCCCTAGTTATTGTGGATATTCCTCATGGTTATCATATCCAAAACATTGGATATGGTATTGAGCCTTATACTTAACAAGCTTTCAATAAAGTGGTTATGGGATTTATAGAAGTTACAACATCATCATTTTAGAGATTTGTAGTATTTCATTCAAACACATCACAAGGATTAGTACAATCAAGCTTCAAGGGGAAACAAAATACAATGATGCAGTTTATTTAGTAAGATATTGAAAGTGTATGTTTAGCAATTAAGATTAGAAAACGATTTTTTTAATTCACAAGTTAATTGAATTTGCACTTATTTATATTATAGGAACAAGCCTAATATTTAGAGCTCCAAGAGATAATCATTTAAAGATGATTTTGAAAGTATACATCTTGCAACCTCGACAAAAGATAATTCTTATAATTTTATTCTTGTTAATGCATAGGATGGAGGGACTCTTGGTAGTATATTGGTATAAAATGTTGTGGTTAGAAAGATAACATATGAGGAAAAATATTTGAAAGGAGAGACGGTTAACATTTGTCAAAAACCACAAGCATTAATTAATTATCTTATACATAAATTTTCAAATGAAGGAGATTGGGTTTTGGATTTGTTCTCAGGTTCAGGTAAGAATTATAATCTCATATTTATGAAATCATACTTCATTCTTATATTAATTTTAATTTATGTCTTTTTACAATATCTAACATTATTATTTATTTTGTATTTGGTGATTAGGTACAACATTAACATGTTTCCTACAGAAATGAAGGAATTGCATAGCCATTGAAAGGGACCCAATGCATTGCAATTTTATTCAACAAAGAGTTAATGTTATTCCATCTCCTCCAGATGAAGTGCAATAATTTGGCTTGAGGAAATGAGATTTTAGTGAATCAAAGGTGGAAAATTTGTCAAAGAAATGTCAAGTACCATTAGGACGAATGATTGGAAATGATCACTTTGGAGAACTTGCACATATCAAAGAACCAATGGAAGAACAAAATGACACAATGGAATCACAAAATGACATTGAAGAAGATGATAATGTGTCTGTTGAGAATGATGAATTTGGGATATATGATATTGGTGATTAGTTTAAAGATGCCTTTGAAGACGATGCTTGATTTTGCAAATTTTTTATGAGCTATAACTGTAATGATTTGACTTTCTTATTTTAAAATAAGAATAAAGATGTATGTATTGTTGTTTTGTGATGAATCTTTTTATTTTATTTTATTTCATTTTATTTGTATGTGAATCACTATACATTGGAAAATTTTATTAAATGTTGTCAATTTTTTACTTCAAATGTATAAAAATATGAAAGAAAATGATAGTTTTTTATAGAAGTTTGACTTTTTTTGTTTAATTATGTCCATAAAAATGTTTTATTTGTTATGTTATTTTAAGGAATATGTACCAAAATGTTTAGGTTTTTTATTATATGTGGCTATAAAATGTGTATTTTTAGCTAAATATTCAAAAATATTTTTATTTAACTACATTTTTTTTCGATTTATTGAAGTAAAGGTAAACGATGTGTTAAAAATGATGTTTTTCACTATATTTAAAAAGTATGCAACAATAAATTAATTAAGGAGACAAAATTATATGAAAAATGGTAACTTTAAAAAGGTAAATGGTAAAAAATATTTTTAATATTGAAAGAAGCATGAAAAAATGACTAAAACCACCGTTGAATAAAAACAAAGTTACAAAAAATTGAAAATTGATGAAAAATAAGCATTTAAAAAAATAATGTGGAAAAATTGTGGATCGAAAAATTTAAAATATGGAAAACCACATAAAAACAGAGGGGGGGTGAGAGTTCTCCAAATAT
Organism: Picea engelmannii; assembly: GCA_009831015.1. NCBI lineage: Eukaryota > Viridiplantae > Streptophyta > Pinopsida > Pinales > Pinaceae > Picea > Picea engelmannii. The sequence continues at coordinate 299,627 of ML778168.1, read as the reverse complement.
TCTTATAGGTCCACACATGGCCATCCCCATATGTGTGAGTAATGGGGGCTAATGTGGCATCCACTCATACCATAGTGCTCAACATGGCATGTCAACTTGTGGGATACATAACTTTCACATACAAGATTCAATTGAGGTGATCTCTAAATTGTTGTAAAGGTATCGGTGTGTGTATCATCATTGCGGGTGTGGGAGAAATTTTTGGATGTTGTAACCCCAAAAAATTCCATTTAGTGCCTGCACATGCCACTCAAATGGGATTTGCAAGCCAATTCCTCTAATTTTTCCACCCAAAAAGTACTAAGATGATGAAAAATTATACGATGATACATTATGGGTCATTGTTATAGTAAAGGCACTTGTTCTTGTATGCTTTAGGATCTATGTGTAGAAGGATTTGGGTTTCTTTCTGTGTGAACTAGATTTTTCTTTTAATAATCCAATCGTGTACCTCCCATTGTGATGATCTCCATGAAACATATTTCTTTCTTCAATAGATTCATATTGTCTTGGAAAATGAACCAATTGTTAGTGATAATTTGAGACACTGGATTCTAAACTTAGACCAACAATGAAGTTTATTAGTATTAGTATATTCAATATCCTAGAAAGGATAAGGTCTCTCTCTCGAAACTTATGAACATTACATAAATATATTTGAATGATAAGAAGAAGAAAACAAATTAAATTTAATGCAATCATCATACATTCATTAGACATTCAAATCAACACACATAATATATAAAATCTAGGGGGGGAACCATGACATAGTCTTCTCTACTCAATCCATCTCTCATACTAAAACTAAATATAAGAGCCAAAGTAGTTCACTCTCTAACCTCTTATCCCATCATTTGCATTCCTTTGAATACACTCTAAATCAGTTACAAACAATTACAGAATGATCATAACTTCCTACAACATAACCTTCTAACACAAGAATAAGTGGGCATGCTACTTCTAATTACATTGATGGTTGTTAGTGTTTAGATAAAAAATATGGTGTTTAGCACAAAACTGGGTGCATAGGCTAAACTCAACGTGAAGAGATAGTTATACTTAAGCTTTCAAAACAACAAAATGGGGCACCAACAATGATCAACACTTTAAAGTCACTATGAATTCTAGTAAATACACTATTATATGTTAGATAAACCTATTGGAAAGTGAACATGATTCATTTTCATGGCATTGATGCCAATCTCTTTCTTAATTAAGGCTAGGCTTAATGAACAAGTTCCATGCACATGGGTTGGGACTTCTCCTATTGCAATTTGCACATTGTAAGGTATCTACACAATTTGCAATAAGAAGAGGTACCAATATAGGAAGAATTCTACAACAGTCTTTGTGTCTAGTTTGATCAATGTAAAGCCAAATAAATATGAAAATATTGAAATTAAAGATTTGAAAATGGATTAGAATGAAATTGCATTAGATTACAATATGAAGTTCATAAATTCTTAAATTGTAAGATTAAGACATTACAAGTACACCACCATGGCAATTGCGAGTAATATTTTTTATTATATAAAAGGATAAAAGATCACGAGAAGAGAGGAGGGCATCCCATTCCGTCTTAATTACACTATTTTTTATTTATTTAGAGAATTGTATTCCTTCGTTCGCAGTCCTGTCCTGTCCTTCTTCGTTGCTCGGCTCGACTGGACTTAGTGGATCCTGTTATGAAAACCATAAACACATATTTATCAATCCACAAAAAGCAACGATAATTAATATTGATAAAACAAGAGAGATGAAGGGAAATAATGAGTACGCGTCACAGTTGATGGAAGTGCCGATGGGAAAGCCAACGTTGACGCCACAGAGAGAGGGTATGTTGGCTGCCTTGCTAGAATCGTAGTTGGAAGACCCAGCGACAGATTTGATGCATCTACACACCGCTTGCCTGTCCGCAGTAGAGGTAGCCGCAGCGTTCAGACTCTTAACGCCTTTGCAGCATGCCGCCGTGGGGTTAGCAGCGTCCCCGGTGACAAAGGAAACGCAGGGGAGAAGGTCAAAGATCGCCGTAGAGCAGGAGATGGCACCTTCTGCGACGCCCATTGCTGCCGCTTGAAATGCCAATGCTAACACGAGAGCTTTCCATACTGTGCTCGTCCTCATTTTCAAGGGAATTGGGACAATGCAATGCCATGGTACGCAGCATAACCCATATGTATAGATATTTTTTGTGCCTGAAATGGTTCAGATTTCGTGCGAGACACGATGGATCGATGTGTAACTCAACTGTTAGGGCGAGGAGAGTAGATATCTTTCTTTTCAGATTTTGACGAAATGCAAAGTTCAGTGGATACACTTGTTTGAATATCAGTGTTTTGCTGCGCAGTAACCTTCCTATTTTGAGATAGTGGGATGGGCTGTAGATTGAATGGAATGGCTGTAATTTTAGTCGTAAGTAGACGAATGACACCTATATCAACCAACCCAAAAATGTTATTCCTGAATATATTTGCAGATCTCTCTTTGCTGTAATGTTATATAGTGGAGGCTGCCGATATCATGTTTCATGCTTAAAATATGATTCGTGGTGGACTTGGCGACGATTCATTCAATATGTAAAGATTTGAATATTGGACTTCCCGAGGATTCGCTCAATATGGACAAGTGAGATTCCTGTCATTGAACATTATAAAGATTCACTCAATATGTAGAAGTGAGATTCCCGTCATTGAGCATTACAAAGATTTGTTTTTATTTATTAAACGGCATTTGTTGAGCCACGAATTCAGCGAGGATGGGGCCATTACATCTAATCACAGCAAATTAGCAAACGAGCAATAATCACAACAAAGTAGCGAGTGAGGCTGAAACAAACCGATGGCGTTGGCTTCAATATCAATTATTTCTATCATTGCGCACAAGTTAACAAAAATACTATAAAAATACTAAATTTGCACATATCAATTATATACTAAATTTGCACATATCATCCCATTTGCCTCTTTCTTGGATCTACACCATCAATGCAATGACACTATTTGCAACCGTAATGTCTGCATAATCAAGTTGTCACTCTAACACAAGCACCAACTCCTCCTGCACTACTCTTCTTGAGGAATAACTCGTCTTGCATGTGTTAGATTTTCTTAATTTACAGAGCTGTAGATTTAATTACTCTCTTTATTTTATTTTTATTCTTTTTTGCCAAATTATTTTTAAATTTTTGTAATTTTATATATGAATTTTTTTATTGGTTCAGAGATGTTCACGGAGTTCGCTATCCCTTGTGTCAAAGTATTTATTTTCGATATTTGTTGTTTTAAATAACATAAAAACACTAAATTTCAATTTGCCCATATCAGCCCATTTGCCTCATTCTTGGATCTACACCATCAATGCAATAAGACTATTTGCAAATAAGCAACATAAACAAGAACAAAAGAACACAAGAGTTTATCATGGGAAAATCTTAAATAGGGGAAAAACCTAGCCAACCTTTCTTAGATAGATTATGCCCAAGATAATCCAATCATAAACCAACTCTTAAGAGCAACAAACAATGAAGAAACCCTAGCACTAGGCTAGTGCACAAACTAGTGCTAGCAACTGCAGTAGTAGCATCATACAACGCACCTCTTCTGATAGCGCACAAGAGAAAAAAAACACTAAGAAAAACCAACAACCTTAGATGCCATAGTGCAATGTCTTCCTCCTTGCCTCAGACTTGCACGTCCTTCTTCAGTGTGAGAGTGAGTGAGTGTGTGTCCAAATGAGCAAGGAGTCCTCTCTATTTATAGTCATTAAGTCACTTTAGCTGGGCTCTGGAGATTCTAGTTTCCCTTTATTCTTTTCTTGTGGGCTAACTTCTCTTCCGAGGTGTTCTTCCATTTGTTCGATGGTCTTCTTGGACTTATGGAATCTTCTCCTCTTCTAAGAAAGTTTGTCGAAGAGGAAAATACCTCCCTCAACTACCAAAATATCAACGCTCCCTCTTAGCTAGGGAGGTATCTTTCCATGATGTCTTCATCTAGTAGTCCACTGGCAATAAACTAGTAGCACACAACTACTACCATGCCATTGGTTGCTCCAATCATCTGCCATAGTCCTTATGACTATGCTGCAATCAACCAGTAGCACACAACTACTATAATGTCATCCAACAATACAAAACTATTGCCATGTCATATTAGTACACACCTACTCTCTAGTGGTACAAAACCACAACCATAGTAATACAAAAATATTGTCCAATGGTACACAACCACTGCCAGAGTAGTACACAACTATTGTTCAGTGGTACACAACCATTGTTAGGGAATGAAAGACACTTCCACACTAATCCTAGCAGAAGAGAAGAATAAATTAATCAAGAATGCAAATGATACAAGAAGTCACACAGTACACCGGTATTTTACCCTAGAAACCATTAATTCGAAAACCATATTTCCTTTAAGTGTTCTGCTCTCTGATTGTCTTATTCATTTAGAATAAAAGGTTACATGCCTAACCTTGGTCCACACCTAAGACACAATAAACATCATACCCTCTTGCATAGGCAAGAACAACTCTATAGCCAATTTGTCTTACATATGCATGACCAACAACCTACACTTACACATGCATTAACCTGCAAAAGTGCATTCTATGTTTACCTAACAACAACATCCTTTACAGCCTTACAATGTGCCTCTTTATAGGGTTTACAACCGGAAAAACCTAAAGATTGTTGTCTGAAAATAGTTACAGATCCATGCATATCATTGGCTACAAATCCCGCAAATACCAAGATTTTGTTACAGTCGACTCCAAATCGGGTTTATCAGTTGACTTTCATTCTATCTCTAGTTGGTCATCTCACGCTTGCACTTCAACCTCTTGTCTTCGATATCTCCAACTTTGACTATACCTCGTCGACTCCCTTGACCTTTGACATGTTGTTGATCTACCTTGAATTCAACTTGTTGTCAATCCACCTTGACTTCGACTTGTTGTTGATCCACCTCGTCTTCGACCATCAGTTGATTCACCTCAACTAGAATTTCACTGCAAAGAATATAACAGCTCAACATTCTCCCACTTGTTGTCTTCTTTTCCAAAACGAGAGATTCTTGAACTTTCGTTCACAGACCAAGGGAAGAAATTCCCATTGCGTCTCTGCCACAAGAGAACATCACAACACTCACGGACTTGGTCAATGAGTCTTTGATGTTTTCAAATATGTCTACTTTTTCCAATAGCACCTTCTTACTTTCTACCATGTCTCTTACGAAATGGTATTGTATATCAAGATGCTTAGTCTTTAGATCACAAGCATGGTTCTTTGCCATAAATATTGTGCTTTGACTGTCCCAACTTACCTTCATAGCTCTTTTCTCATACATGATTCATGAAAACAACCTTTGAATCCATACTACGTCTTTTCTTCCATGAGTGGCTGCCATGTATTCAACTTCCGTTGTCAACAAGGCTACAACCTCCTATCGCTTACTCATCCAACTTATTGCTCCATCGAACATCTTGAAGACATATTTGTTGGTCGACCTTCGTCAATCTAGATCTCCAACCCAATCAACATCGACAAAGCCATCTACATATAATTTACCACTTTCACCTCCAGGTTTTCCTTTGTATCATATATCATACTCCTTCGTGCCACAAAAATACATGAATACTCTCTTGATAGTTTTCCAATGCTCCTTTTCAGGTGTCGACATGTATCTATTCGACACTCCCAATGCATGGGAATGTTTGGTCAAGTGCATAACTTCACATACATCATACTACCAACTAAACTTTCATAGGGAATAAGTGTCGTGTCCTCTATTTCTTCCTATGTCTTTGGACACTGTTCATTAGTAAGCCTTGTTCCCATGGGAATTTGCACCTTCATTGGTTTGCAATCCTACATGTTGAATCGTTTCAGAACTATTTCAGTATACTTTGTCTGATTCAACTAGATCTTTCTAGTGACTCGATCTCTCTGAATCTCCATTCCCAGAATGAAGTCAGTTGCATCGATATCTTTCATGTCAAACTTGGAGGATAACTTCTTCTTCACCTCCTTTATTGCATCCATGATGTTTCCAATCATCAACATGTCATCGACGTACAAAGATATATTTATGAAATTCCCACCTTCTTCCTTGGAATATATGTAGTGATCAACTTTTATTCTCACAAATCCCAAACTAAGGATGTATATGTCAAGCTTATGGTACCACATCCTTGGCCATTACTTTAGACCATAAAGGGATCTTTTGAGTTTGCACACCAACTCTTTATTTCCCATTACTACAAATCCTTCAGGCCATTTCATGTAGATTTATTCTTCCAGGTACCCATGTAGGAACGTTGTCTTCACATCCATTTGTTCTATTTCTAGATCGAATGATGCATCCAGAGACATCAATACTCTAATAGAATTTATTTTTGAAACAGGGGAAAAAATATCACTGAAGTCGACTCCCTTGACTTGGTAATATCCTTTTACTACCAGTCGAGATTTGAATTTCTCGACTGGTACTACAACATTCATCTTCTTCTTCAAAACCCACTTTCTACTGACATGTTTTCTTCCACTAGGTAACTTGACTAAGTCCCATGACTCATTCTTGTACGAGAATTCCATCTCTTAGATCATGCCATCCTTCGAGAGTTTACCCTTTTTCGAGTCGACTGCCTCACTGACCGACTTGGGTTCATCGTTAATAGAAATTAACACGAATGCAGAATGGAAGTCGGGCATACTATACCTTTCAACTTCTTTTCTTTCTCTTTCTGACCTCCTTATCACCGAAGTCAATTGTTCCACCTCTTCCTAAGACTCAGTTGACTCATCTGAATCATATGATAGGATGCTCCTGATTCAATCAACCAAACATCTTGATCTGACTGTGTATTGTTCGATGACAGGTACACATCACCTCCCTTGTTCAAATCCGTCTTTCTCTCAGTTGATTTCTTCTCGTCGGATCCAACACTGACTTTTGTTGCCTTTGATTTATAGTCCTTTTTATAATGCCTATATTTACCACATTTCTAGCATCTTCGCATCGACTCAACCAGGGATTTATATCTACCCTTCGAATTAAACTTTCTACCAGAGAATCTGCCTTTATCTCTATCTACAAGTCAAACTCTCACTACCATAGCATATTTGGTCAATCCTTCCATGTTCTTTCTTCTCATTTCTTCTGATAACATAGAAGCAACCACGTCCTCTAGCGCAAGTGTGGTTGTATTAATCCCAATAGACATGACTAATCTATCCCAAGAGTCTGGAAAAGAACATAATATCTTGATATGCTTCTCCTCATCAATGATGTTAATATCCATAGATGATAGTTGGCTTAACACATTATTAAAAGCATTTAAATGATCAGTCACCAAACTTCCATCACTCATCCTTAGAAGATATAGTTTCTTTCTGAGAAACAACTTATTTACCAAAGATTTCAACTTATATAATCTTCATTTCTTGTCTGACATTTTCTTGGCCGAATATTCACCTGAGACATTCAATAGCACCGAATCTACAAGACAAATTTGAATTGTACTTCTTTCTCTTCTTTTAAGTTTCTCCCATTTTTCCGCCAACATGCATGTCGCTTGGGTACCTGGACAGATTGTTTTCCATTGTTCTCGATCTACGAGAAGATATTCCATTTTAAGCTTCCAAAGCTCAAAATTATGGCCATTAAATATTTTTGTCTCTATTCTGGAACTCCTCACAATTATTTACCATGATCTTTAACACAATTGTTTACTTACGACTCTTATTGTACCTACAGTTTAGTTGTCAGCTTCAATATTTGTAAATCAAGATCTGATATACTCGCCAAAGAATAACATCGCTCTGATAACTCACTTTTCAGGGTAGACCTAAGCTCTGATACCACATGCTAGGAAATGAAAGACACTTCCACACTAATTCTAGCAGAAGAGAGGAATAATTTAATCAAGAATGCAAATGACACAATAAATCACACAATACATCGATATTTTACCATGGAAACCCTTAACCGTGAAAACTATCGTTCATTTGAGTGTTATTCTCTATTGTTTTCATATTCATTCAGAATAATAGGTTACATTCTAACCTTGGTCCACACCTAAGACAAAATTGACATCATACCCTCTTGTATAGGAAATAACAACCCTGTATCCAATTTGTCTTACACATGCATGACCAACAACCTACACATACACATGCCTTAACCTACAAAAGTGCATTCTATGATTACCTAACAACAACAACCTTTACATCCTTACAACACACCTCTTTATAGGCTTTACAATGGGAAAAACCTAAATATTGGTGCCCAAAATGGTTACAGATCCATGCATATCATTGGCTACAAATCCTGCAAATCCAAGGATCTTGTTACATTCAACTCCAAGTCAGGTTTACCAGTCAACCTTCATTTAGTCTCTAGTCAGTCGTCTCACACCCCCACTTTGAGCTCTTGTTAGTTGAATTTTTGTCAATATCTTCGACTTTGAATTTACCTGGTTGACTCCCTCAACCCTCGACTTGTTGTTGATCTACCTCGACTTCGACCTGTTGTCAATCCACCTCGACTTCGACTTGCTGTAAATCCACCTCAACTTCGATCATCAGTCGATTCAATTCGACTAGACTTTTACTACAAACAATATAACAACCCAACAACCACCAAAATAATAGTACACAACTACTTTCGAGTGGTACACAACCACCGCTATAGTAGTACACAACTATTGTCTAGTGGTACATAACCACTGCCATAGTAGTACACAACTACCTAGAAATCCACCAATGGCACACAACTACTAGCATGTTGTCAAGTAGATGAATGGAATGGAGGCAACTAGAATCATGTTTCATGCTTAAAATATGATTTCATGGTGGACTTGGCGATGATTCATTCAATATGCAGATATTTGAATATTGGATTTGAATATGTATAAGTGAGATTCTTGTCATTGAGCATTACAAAGAATTTGTTTTTTTTTATTAAACGACATTTGTTGAGCCATGAATTGAGCGAGGGTAGGGCCATTACATATAATCGCACCAAATTAGAAAATGAGCAATAATCACAACAAACTAGAGAGTGAGAATGAAACAAAATGATGGCATAGGTTTCAATACCATTTATTTATATCATTGTGTCTTGGCTTACACGACTTCGAGATACTTTTAAGTTATTGTAGGTAAGTTACAAACTTCATTCACCTTCTAAATATATACTCATATTTTGGAAAACCATGTG
>ML778168.1:258278-289865 GCA_009831015.1 Picea engelmannii | reverse complement strand
CTTATAACCCCTAGGGAGAAACGCACCGCCCGCAAGCACGCCCTCCGGGTAAATCGGGGTGAGAATCGACCTTGAGACCTCATTTTACATAGTTCCTTCCATTTACACGGCACTTGCCAATCGGTCTACACCCCTGCGGGCGTTGATGGGACTTAATTACTCTACCTATATTATTTTGTTTTTTTTAGCAATTTTTTTATATTTATATATAATTTTATAAATGAAATGTTTTGTTGGTTTAGAGATGTTGATGGAATTAATTAATCCTTGTGTTAAAGAATTTATTTTCCAACAAGAATTTATTTTCAATATGTATTAGTGTTTTAGAATAATTTAAAAAAACTAACTTCCAATTCGCCCATATCACCTCATTTTCCTAGTTCTTGGATATACACCATCAATGCAATGACACTACTTGCAATCATACTAAGTGCATAATCAATTTATCAATCTAACACAAGAGATAATCAAGTTGTCAAGCAACAACTCCTTTTTTATTACTCTTGGCAGTGCATTACCCTATATGGTGGTGAAGTGCTCATTTTTTAGGGTATCATTTGTCCTAATCTTCACCTTATTCATGCAAGTATATTCTAGTGACATGTAGATGGCCCCTCTAGGTCTTCTCTTCTATGATGGTTGTCGCCCCACAGTTGGAATTTGAAGGGAAACATGCTTGTCAGAGATGACCAAACGTTTCATCTTATTTTCTCTTGGAACAGAAAAACAAGTCCACTGAAAATATTCATGATACGAAATAAATTTGATAAAAACAGCGATATAGTCTAGATATATGTTGGAGGCTCATGAATATCATGTATCATCTATGATCCATATAAATCTGGATAGACTAGAAATATGTTCATTCTTCACTTGGAATAAGGAATTTATTAAGAATCAAGTGCAAGTGGTGGTTAAAGAGGAATAACTCCTCCCGCAAGAAGACACCCGCCAGGGTCACCACCATTTAATCTAGGTCCATACATAGCATAGCCAACATCAGAAAAATTATACGATAAATACTTAGCAAGGCATGGATTTAGGTATGCTGACAAAAAGGTGAATATTATTCTTGAGAATTTCTTGCCACTTGGAAGTTTCCCATATCTACAGAGGAGACGAATAAGGTGAGGGTAGAGGAGCCCAAGATGAGATACTTGAGAGGATTTTATTTCAGAGAAAGAGATTCCAATGCTTGGTGTGGAAGATCTCCCAACAAGAGGTGAAGGTGATCTATAAACTACCATGGATACTCGATTGGAAAAGTTCATCAAATCATATATTGAACTATTATGATATCTAAGATTATGCAATTTATTTCCTTAGATCCCAGATTAGTTATTACTATATTATTGCTTAGATTTATGAAAGTAATTAAGGAAGAAAATGAAAAATGGGAAAACAAATACACACCACCTACTCAATTGAACAAAATATGTATCCTGGGAAACCCAATAGGAAAGAAAACCTAGCTATAAGGTGAGGCCTATGCCCTGCTCTCTTTTCTTTAGTTATGGAAAGAAAGTACAAAGAAATAGACACTCACTATGGAGTTTCCTTTGACATTGTGGCCTGAACAACTACAATATAATCTCCTACCTCCTCTTTTATTCTCTCAAAATACCATGCCTTGGATGATATTCTCAACTATGGAACAATTACAATACTAAAGAATGAAACCCCTTATTCTTCTAGTAGCCCAATATTTAACATAGCTTGATAGTCATCTAGGGTTAGGGTTTTGACTTCCTCAACCCTCAATTAGTGATAATTTTTGGATGTTATAGAATATTTTATAAATTCCACATGTGGCTAGCTCCACATGTTTGAGTAATAGGGGTTGATGTGGCACCCACTCATACCATGGTGGTCAACAAGGTAGGTCAACTTGCGAGAGGCATAACTTTTGCATATGAGCTTCGATTGAGGTGATGTTTGCACTGTTGGAAAGGTCTCAAAATGTAGAACACCATCGATGGTGATAGCATGGGTTTTAGACACTGCATCCCAAAAAAATAACATTTAATGCCTCAAAATGTCTCTCGAATGTTGCGTACCCCAATTCTCCAAACTGATACCTACCACTAAAATGGTCTTGCAAGTTGATTCCTTCATTTGTTTCCACCTCAAAAGTACCAAGATAGATGAAAAATTGTATCATGATCCAATCAAAATTAGAATATTTCCAATGGTCTAAAATGGTGAAATCCGCCTAGGCGACAACCCCTATTTTCTATGTCCAATCAAGAATCCCCATGACAACGCGAATGCAAGTAGGAGAGTAGTGGAAAATTTAATTTAAAACTCTACGCATTCCAAAATTGGCCACTCAGGATACAACACATTTTCCATTGTTAGTCACCCATAATGAGGGACTCTCGATGTAATACCCCAAGGCCGAGCCCCCGTAAAATGTAATGATGTATGTAGGCTGGTGAGCCAAGTAATTATGTAATTATGCCTAGATGCTAAGGTCAGTGGGCCTAATTTTTGTATATGTAATTATGCAAATTATTAATAAAATACATCGTTGGGACTAATCTCCACTAGGTAGGGAAAGGATTGGGGTTGAAAGGCTAGGAAATAGGGGCTAAGCTTGAGGGCTTAACCCAAGGGAATATTATAATGGTTTCCTGAAAAAGTACTAAAGTTGGGAAAATAGACCCAGTTATCCTAAGTTCCTTTGAAGAGAGAAAAAAGCTCCAAGAGGGGAGGAGCATGCTCCTAGAGAGATAAGTGTCACCTAGGATGCATGTCGATTTATGTGGAAAGTTCCAACTTTGTTGGGGGACACAAACCATTTTGGACACCTTCCTGAGGAGTTCTCTCTCACCATTGCACATCTCTCATGATTTAGTGGGCTGACCATTTTTCTCACCATTTTCCTTGCTCTCTCTCAACATTCTGACCAGTCTGGCCATTTATTTTTTCGCGAGTTCATCCTCAGAATGTTGGCCATCCCTTGTGCAGTTCACTTACGAGCTGAGAAAGTATGCAACCATAATCATTTCCACCTTTTTGAACCTCTGTCAACTGTTGAGTCATTCCCTTGCCTTACCCAATTGTTGGTGGTTGTGGATTGAAGAGGCGGGTATTCAGGCCCATGGTTGAAGAGGTGGGTTGTCAGGTCCATGGTTGAATAGGTAGGTTTTCAAGCTCATGGTTGAAGAGGCGGGTTCTCAGGATCGTGGTTGAAGAGGTAGGTTGTTAGGCATGTGAGAAGATCTCTCCAGGTGAGAGATTCTGTTGGAAACTGATTTCTCTTGGAGGGAGTCCAGTACTAGCTATGGAGATGTGATAATTCCTGATCCAACCTATTCATGAATCTCTAGAAGAGAAGTGGATCAGCTGATGGACTGGAATAGTGAAGGTGAATATTCTTGGGGTGGGACAGGCATGTGGGGAATGAGAGTCTATGAGCAGTGGGCGTAAGTAGGATTCTTGAAGAGAATACTTCTAGTTGCATAGTGCAGTTTCCCATAGACTCATCCTAGGTCTAGGATTCCTTTGCCCTGGGTGAATTTTAGTCCCAACTCGTGGGTGACCCACTGCAGTTTGTGATGAGTAGTGTGGGCTGGGAGGTTCATGGAACGTCTTCACATAGTTGGTGGTTATCTATTAAAAGGTAAGTACCAAATATTTGTTCTTTGTATGATGTGTATTGTGTACATGTGTTATAATGTTATCATAATTGTATGTGTTTATTCCATGCATGAATTATTGTCACTTCCGCATAAAATGTGTGTGAACAAAATGTTGTGTCATTTTAGAATTTCATTATAAATATATGTATGTATATCAGAGCATTATTTAGAGTAGCATGGCCCAACTTGGGAGGTTGGGGAAGTTACAAAATGGTATCAGAGAAGGGAAAAAAAAGATATAGTGGTTTAGGTAGCATTACCTAGTAGAGGTTGAAGGCCAGGGATGTCTTGAAGACATATCTATTGGTCGACCTTCATCGATCTAGATCTCCAACCCAATCGGCATAGAAAAATACATGTACATATAATTTACCACTTTCACCTCCAGGTTTTCCTTGGTAGCATATAGCATACTCCTTCGTGCCACACAAATACCTGAATACTCTCTTGATATTTTTCTAGTGCTCCTTTCTAGGTGTCGACGTATACCTTCTCAACACTCCCACTGCATGGGAAATGTTTGGTCAAGTGCATAACTTCACATACATCATACTACCAACTACACTTTCATAGGGAACAAGTGTTGTGTCCTCTATTGTTTCCTATGTCTTTGGACATTGTTCATTAGTAAGCCTTGTTCCCACGATAATCACACCTTCACCGGTTTGCAATCCTACTTGTTGAATCGTTTCAAAACTGTTTCAATATACTTTGTCTAATTCAACTAGAGTTTTCTAGCAACTCAATCTCTCTTAATCACCATTCCCAGAATGAAGTTAGCTGCATTGATATCCTTCATGTCAAACTTGGAGGATAGATGGTTCTTCACGTCCTTTATTGCATCCATGATGTTTCGAATCATGAACATGTCATCGATGTATAATTTTAGTCTTAAGTAGACTAATGACACATATATCAACCAACCCAAAAATGTTATTCCTGAATAAATTTGCAGATCTCTCTTTGTTGTACTGTTATATAGTAGAGGCTGTCGAAATCACGTTTCATTCTTAAAATATGATTCATGGTGGACTTGGCGATGACTCATTCAATATGTAGAGATTTGAATATTGGACTTCCCAAGGATTCACTCACTATGTAGAAGTGAGATTCTCGTCATTGAGCATTACACATATTTGATTTTATTTATTAAATGACATTTGTTGAGACATGAATTCAGTGAGGATGGGTTCATTACATCTAATCACAACAAATTAGAAAACGATCAATAATCACAACAAAGTAGCGAGTGATGCTGAAACAAACCTATTGTGTTGGATTCAATATCAATTATTTCTGTCATTGTGCACAAGTTAATAAAAATACTATAAAAATACTAAATTTTCCCATATCATCCCATTTGCCTCATTCTTGGATCTACACCATCAATGCAATGACACTATTTGCAATCGTAATGTCTCCATAATCAAGTTGTCACTCTAACAGAAGCACCAACTCCTTATGGACTACTCTTCGAAGTGCACTACTTTATATGGAGGTGAACTGGTCACTTGTTACAATTTCATTTTTCCTGGTCTTCACTTGGCATAGGGAATATATTAAGGAGCAAGTGTGGGAATATCGGAGAAAATCTAGCTATAAGGTGAGGCATATTCTTTGCTCTATTTTCCTATGTTATGGAAAGAAAGTACAAAGAAGAAGGCACTCACTATGGCGTCTCCTTTGACATTGTGACCTAAATGGTTGCTACAAAATATCCTACCTCTTATGTTATGCTCTTGAAATACCACTTCTTGGATGTTCTTCTCAACTATGGAACAAGTACAATACAAAACAATGGAACCCCTTCTCCTCCTAGAAGCCTAGTATTTAACATAGCCTGATAGTCATCTAGGGTTAAGGTTTTTACTTCCTCAACCCTCAATCAGTGATAAGGTTTGGACCTTCTAAAATATTTTAGAAATTTCACACGTGTTTATCCCCACACATTTGATTAATGGGGGATGATGTGGCATCCACTCGTACCATGGTGGTCAACAAGGTAGTTCAACTTACGGGAGGAATAACTTTTGTGGTTGTGATTGAGACAATTGTTGCACCATTGGAAAGGTATACAAATGTAGAACACTTTGGAGGGCATGTGATTAATTTTCAGACACTATAACTCCAAAAAATGTCATTTAAGGCCTCAAAATGAATCTAGAAGTTTCTACACCCTAATTTTCCAAATTGGGACTTGCCACAAAATGGCCCTACAAGTTTATTCCTCCAAGTTTTTCTTTTTTCTTTTTTAGACAAATTATTTTTAAATTTTTGGAATTTTATATATGAAATTTTTAATTGGTTCAAATATGTTCATGGAGTTCTCTATCCCTTGTGTCAAAGTATTTACTTTCCATATTTGTTGTTTTAAATAATATAAAAATACTAAATTTCAATAAGAGGAAAGGCTCTCTCATTTTAATTATACTTGAGAATATTGAATATCTTCAAGTGGTTGGGGTAAACAAAGGATATCTAAGTCGAATTTCATAGGGAAAGTGAAGTAAAGAAGGCTGAAATTCATGGGAGGATAAATTCTTTTGATGATGCTTTCTAACTTATGTTATTTACAGGTCATCTGACCATTTTCACATAAATGTTTTTTATATAATGATTCAGACTGCACAAATGGTAGTCCATTGAGAAAACATATCCAAGTATTTTTGATAAAAATTTCAGCTTTTGGGTCATTATATTTTTGGAGTTACACTCTGTGGAAAATAGGGTTTGTGGCTAGTCCTAAAACTAGTCTAAAACAGGTGTTTCGAGTAAAAAATTTATAACTTATTCATAACATATCCAAATTAAATAAGCCCAAATGTATTGGTTAGAGTAAAATCTTTAGTAGTTTGTGTAACATTTCCATATCCATAAAATAGATATTCCATGTGGGGAATGCTCTACAAGTATGCTCTCTAGAATACACCATAATTCAACAAGGTATGCCAATTTTTCTATAACTCCTTTTCTGGGAGGTTATAAGAAGTGAAACTTATATAAATTGTAGACAACACATTGAATAACATTGTGTACTATTTTTAGACCTTTATTCATTATAGGTACATAGTTATGATTATTACAAGTTAGGATTGTTGACTAATCCAAAACTAGTCATGTGAGACTAAAGTAAAGTTTGATGAAAATGCTAGTCTCTTGTTAAGGAAGGTTTGTAGGTATGTGATCATATACACAAGGTCTATTAAAGAGTTACAAATCATATTTGGATGATGAAATTGATGAGGTATTTTGGTTGAGGTACATGTTGGGTACATGGTTGAGACAAGTAGTCGATGAGTTGGCACATACATGAGGTGTATAGTTGATGATGTTGGCGAATGTTGATGAGTCATAGTTTATGTCTATTTGATGCATGATTGGTACATATTTGGTTCATGGTTGATGAACTCATTGATGGTACAGGTTGAGGTATAGGTTGGTGCATAGTTGATGCACTTGTTTATGGTACATGTTGATTACAGGTTGTTTGGTACAGCTTGGTGCATGGTTGATGAGCTTGTTTATGGTATAGGTTTATTATAGGT
This sequence comes from Picea engelmannii, assembly GCA_009831015.1. Taxonomy (NCBI): domain Eukaryota; kingdom Viridiplantae; phylum Streptophyta; class Pinopsida; order Pinales; family Pinaceae; genus Picea; species Picea engelmannii. Next base: position 282,676 of record ML778168.1, on the reverse strand, counting down.
TGATTGGTACAAGTTTACAACAACATATATCACGGTGATCTTGTGACAGTGGTTCCATCATTCTACTTTTATTTCAGGGCGGTTGGACAGGGAAAGGACAGGTGGTTGTAGCCACCTTTCAATTGTATCCTGAGAACGTAGGGGGTTGTAGCCTCCTTCTGGTTGTAGCCATATAATTTTGGAGTTGGAGCTTCCCTCGGGTTGTAGCCTGATAAAATAGGGGGCTGGAGACTACTTCTAGTTGCAACTGGAAAACAAAGGAAGTTGGTGCTTCCAATGAATATAATTCTTAAAGACATATAAGAAAAAACATTATGTGGTTTTCTCCCGCTTTGGGTTTCCACGTAAAAACATTGGTGTACTGTGTATGTGTATGGTTTCTCATTTGTTCATTATTTATTTACTCTGCAACTATTGGATGATAATGCTACATTGATATAACACTTTCATTTTGTGGTTAAAAAAGATTAAATTTCTCTATTATTGATTCACCCCCCCTCTTAGTAATCCAACAACTATCACATTACAAAAGAAACAAGAAATTATTTATGTCTTTTTATTTGGTATTTACGATAGTACATTGCTATTGATTTCGAAAATTGACTATCTGTAAGAGGGTAAACTGCGAAATTGATCCAGTCACCTTCTGGTATCAAACATCATGGAGACACAAGACTTCTTTACATTTTTATGAAGTTTATAATGATTTCGTTTCAGTTTTCAAAGGACTATTGTTTGGAAAAAATAACCCAAGGATATCAGACTAGGCTAGTAAATTCTTGGAGAAAAGGGGAACATTAGAGCAGATGGAAACTTACAGTGTTATTAGGATTTTATGTTCCAAGGAAAATCCCTCTTTTCTTCCATACCATGTGTCTGATAAATTGTTTATTACGGAAGTAGAAAGGAAATACAATTTTTGGTTTCACTTTTTCCATGAAAAATGGGAAAAGCAATTCATCCCCTTCCCTTGGAAAATTGGAGACTTTATATTCATGAATATAAACAAAATTGATGAGTTTGTGAATCACTTCCATAACATAAATCTGAAATATGTTGAAAATATAAAGGGGTTTGGCCCTAATAAAATATTCATAGAACATATGTTTTCAATAGGATTCAAAAACTCATTCATTCATACTATTTTGAGTGAATAAGAAGACAGAAACTTAGGCGCTCCTGCACTCAACATTGGTTAATTGGAAACAATACTTAGTACTAATGAATTTTACAAGAAAAAAGGAAAGGGTCCCAGTGAGAAGAGTGCCCAATCTCTCGTTGTTACTCCTAAAACCACCACATCTCGGAGGAATTATCGAACGACCTACCCAACTTGAAAAGTTACCAACAATAGTTCAAATGAAGGAGGAGAAAATAATCCCCCCTTTGGTAAAATCAAGGGGGGATTTCATAGTTTGCAATAAATCTAATTAAGAAATATTTATTTGTTGATGGATAGTAGGAAGGAAATTGTGGAAGAATCCTTACAACTAGTAATGTTGTGATAGAAGAAGGAGAACAATGGAAGTTCTCAAAAAGGAAAGTGAGTAGGAGTGCAGATGCCTAGAGGACTAGAGGAATCTCATGAAGGTTCCATAAGAGAGAAATAGAGATACTAAGAGGCCAGGATCATGATGAGAAGATTAGTGAGGTATATTGTATCAAGGTGAAATGGAATTTTTACTGCAAAGGCTTATTGCAGCTCATAGTGAAAATGGAAAAAATCACAAAGGAAGAGGTGAGGGTGAATAGAGATAGTTAGATAAAGGGTTCAGAAGAAACCTACTGCTAGATAAGAGAAAGTACCAAAGAAGTTGGTAAAAACAAGATAATTAATGAGGAAATTGATAGAGAGCTTGTTGAGTTAAAGGAACATATTAGTGTGATGATGAAGTTGTTGCAGGAGAGAGTTAAACAAGACCAGAGATATGGTTGGAATTTGAAGAAGAAATTTAAATGGACTATTATAAAGTTATATGTAAGTAAGTTGAGATAGAGCTTGAAGAATATATTGTATTGTTGTATAAAAGAAGAAAAACTCAAAGATATTGAGTACATAGATTCTTTGGTAGCAGGACCAATAGTTAACTTTTGTGAACCAACACAAGGTGTGATGCTTGGAGAAGAATATGAGGAATGAGATGAAGACCTCATGGAGAGCTTGGAAAGTTCATTCCAACATAAATATAGGATGGTAGAGGCATTTGAAGGGACTCAAGAGTCTCATTTTTTTTAAACTAAGAATTTGTGTGTATGTGTGGGTTATGCAGGTTATGAAGATGGGCAGTTATTAAAAATTTCCATAAAGAAAGAGGATGCTGAAAAATTATCTCAAAGAGACAAAGTAGATGGAATGAAAGGAATCATTCTAGTGACAGAAAGGATGAATGCAAATATTGAATATAAGAGACAACACTCAGAGGTAGTGTCCTTAAATTTCAATGAAAAGCTAAAATTGTTGGAAGACTAGTTAGGAAATCCTATGGCTGAAGATGGATATCTCATAGAAAAAATTGAGGTAATGGATTCACCTTTATAAAATCAAACTTTTTTGAGTAAATGTAAATATATTCTAACATAAAATGGAAGAGGAAGTTTCTTTGAAGACAATAATAGGGTTCTGAGAAAGAAATCTCTACAAGAGAGAAAAGTGGATGAAGATCATTTCAAAATTGTGGAAAAAGTTGTTGAAAAAGATAGGATCGATAAAGAATTAAGTCATCATAAGGGATTTGTAAACAAGGAATGACACATTCCTTTGAATCAATTCAAGCAACAAGTGGATTCTTATGATGAGGTTATGAGGCAGCCATTTACCTTATGTAAGCATGAGGAGAATGCACAACAAAGTAGTACAAAACATAACATTATTTTAGAGGACATCCAAGAGGAAAAAGATGTTGTTAAGATAAATGAAATTTCAAGGAATATAGATGAATATAAAGCTCAAGAATATACATATGAAGGATTAAGTGAAGCATAAAAACAAGTTTTTTTTATGACTCAAAATGATCTCCAAGAATGTCCTGAGTAAAATGTTTTATGTAATGTGTTTATTATGTGTGTAGGTGTAACCATAAATGAGATTTCTAGAGATGGAAGAAGATAGCCTTCCAAAAATAAGAAAGAAGTTTGGAGAAGGAAACTATGTTCCCTAGAAATTTGTGAAGAAAAAATTGCAGAAGAATGGGACAGAGTTATTATAACTCTCACACAAAACATTGCTAAGATAATAGAAGTTCGGTGCAGAGGATCTAGAAGTAGAATGAGAACAAAGGAAATTTGAGGGAGGAAGGTCAAATAAAAAGGAAACTGGAAGACTTCAAGGCTGAGACAACATTATGAGGATAATGAATATGTGAAGAAAACAAAATGTTGGCTTAAAGATACTCTGAATGATGAAGTACATGGAGTCCTGAAATGGGTTATGAAGGACTACAATGATGCAAGTATGGAACTTGTTAAAGAAAGGATGATAGTGAAGAATGGTAGAAAGACATAAGTAAATGATCATTTTTTCATGACCATTGAGAAATCCTTACAAAACGTTATTAAATTTTTATTGCTAATCTATCATTTTAATGAAATCAAAGAACGAAGTTTGTTTGAGCAATCAGGTAGAATGAACATGCAACTTAGAGATATGCATTATTGGTTGGATGAATTTTTATTTAGTGAGTAGTGTTCTCGAGGAGTTGAGGACAGACAGAAGTGTGAAGACAAAGGGATGACAACATCCATACAAAAATTGTGTGGACATTTGAAGTAGTCGAATTGCAACAATGATGTGTACCAACAAAATACAAGACTAGACATTGAATTAGATGAGTTATGGAATCATTTGATGACGATTTACAAGTGGAAATACCAAAAGAAGAAGAAGAATAAGAGAAAAATGCAAGTAAAACTTATTGAAGGAAGAAAGGAGTTTGCATAGAAAAAAGTAAATTTTGGGATACTGGAGAATTGCAGACAAAAATAATGCAACAATAGGACATCAATGAAAGTGTAGAACAATATAAGATTTGGGATCCAAGAAGAATTCAACAAATGAAGACTCATGATTAGGATATCATGAAAATTTTAACCCTGGGAGTCTAATGCAGGAGCATTTCCCATCATAAATCAATCACTTTGAGAAGGCCTAAGGGGGTATTACAAATCACTAAAGGGAGTGGTTTTCCCTTCATTTAATTATTGTTTTTTTTTCCGAAGATTTTTCATTATATTCTAGAATGATAGGGTTGTTAGGAAGAACATAAGTTTTTTACTAATTTATTATGTAAATGGATTAATGGAGCAAATTAGTTGAGTAGGTGGATTTTCCTATGTATGGAGAATTCGATCAAATTGATACTCATCAATTGTGGAGAGATGAAATGGTATTATTGTAACTAGTTATAGGAATTTAGGGATTTGTTTGATGCGTTGGGAGTTTAGATTCCATGCATAAACCTGTAAGCTTGCGGTCATGTAATAGGTCCAATTAGTGAGAAATTGGGCCAAGGAGAAAGTGTGGCCAATTAGTAAAAATATGTTCAAAGGAGTGAGAGAGGGTCGAGTAAATGCCTAACTATCAAAATAGACCAGAGAGGTATTTTTGAAATTTTGCATAGAAATCAAGTTAATAGAAGCATTGTGAATTATGTGTGTATTTATATGTCGATAAGAATGAATTTGTTTTGATAAAGATATGAAAGAATAATCGGGGTTCTGTGTGAGCCAACACAAATTTGTGATCATATTATAGAAAGGGGGTTTTTTGTGTGAAAGAGTGAGTCTAAAATAAACAAAGTTCCTATGAACTTCGTGGAAGGTAGAAACTTGGGAAGAATGAAATCGAGGTGTATTTGAACAGTCTGTAAACTTCGTCGAGGTTTATAATTTCATAGGAGAGTATCTTAAATTGTGATCGTTGATTATCCAAGATCAATGACTAAAATAGCAACATTTTAGATTGGTTTAAAGTCTTGAAACCAGAATCAATCATAACACTTGATCATCATTTATTAAATGGGAAGATTGATCAACCAAAGCGAGAAATCATTACTATGGTCAATGGTGGATATCTACTTAGATGGATATAGATCAATAGTTCTGGAAGGATACACGTGACATTTGACCCATCAAGACAAATATCGTAGTGGACTGAAGGCGAATGGATTGTGACCATTGATCGCGAAAGATTGACGGTAGAGATTGATCCATCGGATCAAAGACCGATACTCTGAGGAGGCGATGGTCTGATAAAACTAAGGCAAGACTTATCCAAATGGATGGTGGAGATTAAACCCTTAAAAAAATATCAACAATGTAGAACTATCGGAGTGAGGCAGTGCTCTTAGAGTTTGAATTTCTCAGAGTGGTTCATGTTTTTAGAAGTCCAAATTGATCGTAGTGGTTCTAACCCTCAGATTATGAATCATTGGAGTGGTTCCAGTTCATCGAAGTCCAATATATCGAAGTGTTTTAACCCATGTGCATTGAGACATTTTGATAAGAAGCTTCTCGAAGATATAAGAACTTGGTCATAGTATGAGGTTATATTGAAGGTTAGCGCTCGGGTTTAGCACCTGGTTCTACAAATAGTGTTAGCGCCAAGTTTAAATATAAGATAATATGTTCATGTTTTCTTAGAACCTAAGACTAAATATTTAAACACATTGGTTTAAATCTCACATAGGTTAACACAACAGCTTATAAGACAGAGGATTGGCATGGGTTTTGGATTATTTGGTTCAACTTTTCCAACATTGATTTTGGAAATTAAAATTCTGAGAATTGCAAGCCTATGAAGCTAGGATCCACTAGATGCTATTATTATAAGGCACTTGAATTAACATATTGTTGAACCTATCGACTACCAAAAATAGTTATTCATGTCCCTTCCTAGTTGTTGGAAAACCACCCACAAAATACATGGAAATGATTTCCCAAGGTTGAGTGGGTACATGTAAGGAATGATATAGAACTTTCTTCCTATTATTGGGCTTGTTGGTACAACAAAGAATGCATCCTAAAATATAGTGAGCTACATATTCTTGAATATTCATCCAATACAGATACCTTTGAAAGTTAGCAACTATATTCCCCACACCAAAATGTTCTACAACCTTGGAGGTGTGAGCCTCTCTAATAAGTTACAATATTTAACCTTTAGGAACACAAAGCTTGTCTGTATTGTAGAGAAACCCATTCTGGAGATGATATTTATCCTTGTCGTCGCCTTCTTCTACATGAATTTGGCTCTATAGCTATTGAAATATCTCTTTAAAGTCCTCATATTCCACATATGCCTCTTTGTATGCATCATGGATAAAAGGCTCCAAGTGCATAAGAGTTCCCAAATATATAATATTGGATGTGGGTAGCCTTGAAAAGAATTCTTTCCAATGTATTAGTGTTTGCTTTCTTATACTTGATGACTAGATGAAATTATTGCAAAAATTCAATCAACTTGTAATGTTTGGTTTATTGTAGTTTACTCTCAACCTACAAATATTGTAGTGGCTAGTGATCAATTTGTATAATAATTTCCTTTCAAATCAAATAGTGATTCCACTTATTAGAATCTTAAACTAGGGAATATATTTATTTATCATATGTAGGGTAGTTCAAACCCCCCCCCATGAAACATCTTGGAATGATAACATACTAGCTTACATACTTGCATCAAAATTGATCCCATAGCATACTCACATGCATTTGTCTCCTTTTTTAAAGTCTTATGCAAATTAGGCAATGCAAGAACTAGTGCTTGAATAATATTTCAATTTATCTCATTGAAATTTTTATGCTGATTATTTCCCCATGGGAAACTCTTACCGCTCATTGTTACTACATGGAGTGGTGCAACTACTACTAAAAATGATTCTATGAACTTTCATAGGTACTATGTCACCCCAAAAAATATCCTAAATTCAATGACATTAGTAGGAACTAGCCATTTTGTGATTCCCTCCATATTTTTTGGAACTATCTTAAGCTCCCCTCCACCAATCACATACCCCAAATACACCAATGACTCCTAAGCAAACTCATATTTCTTGAGGTTACCCAAAAACTAGTTATTTTTCATAGTCTCTAACACTTGCATGAGATGTGAGATGTGCTCCTTCTCGGTATATCTATGAACCAATAAATCATAAAAATACATTATAACAAATGAATCTAAATATGGGCGTAATACATCATTCATTATTCTCATAAATGTAGTTGGTGCATTACATAAACCAAATGGAATAACCAACCATTCATAAAAGTCTTGCCTTGTCTTGAAGGTGGTCTTCCAAGTGTCTTGTTCATTGAAACATACACATTGGTATTCTGATTTGAGATCCAACTTAGTGAAGTACTTAGAATGTTGAAACTAGTCTAACAAATCATTGATCATGGGAAAAGGGTTCCAATTCTTGAGTGTAATATTGTTCAAATCTTTGTAGTCGATACACATCCTCAAAGTCCCATCCTTCTTTGGTACGATGATGATATGTGAAACACAATGTGAGGTGCTTGGTCGAATCACTCCCTACTCCAACAGTTTCTACAAATTCTTCGTCACTTCATCTGCTTCCAAAATAGACTATCTATATAGCCAAATATTTGGTAATGGGGATTCAGGAAACAATCATATCCCATGCTCCACTTTCCTCTTAGGTGGTATCCCTTTAGGCTCCTATAACACTCCTTTGTATTCCTACAACAACTCCTCCAAATTTTTATTTTTATTTTTAGTACATCCCTTCAGGAATGCCTTTACTCTTACTAATTCTCTCATAAGAAAATCAAAACATACTTTTTACTTGAACTAATCAACTTTGTATATTGGTTGGCACTTTCTAGTGAGATATTCAATTTACCTTTATGTGTATTGATGATGAAATGCTTCCCATCCTTGATTAGGTGCTACTAGTTATCTCTCCTCATGAATATTGCATCCCTCATATACATGTAGGGGCTTCCAAACACTACTCCACACACATGAAGGGGTAATACATCTAACTCCACTTCATCAATAAAATATACACTTAGAACAAATTTGATCTTATGTTGTTTCCTGACCTTAATTTATGCGTCCTTTTTTACCCACCCAATGAGTATGGGCTTGGATGATCATGAACGTCTAACCCAATCTTGTAATGTCCCCACTTTGGGACATCATCACAGGGCAGAGATTTATGATGACCAGAGTAGCCAGATGGATGCTATAGCGAGTACATGGGTCTTTGAGAGGCATTGTGGGGTCCAAATTGCATTGATGATCATATTCCATCATTATAAGCTATTCCGCATAGGTTAGCTTTGGCTTCGTTGCATTTCGACGATTTCCAGGATTTTGACTATTTTGAGCTATAAGTCAATGGAATTCACTTAAGAGGTCATTTTGGGCACATTACTTGGAGGAACCTCTCAGTGTAATAGCTCATTGGAATTGGGAGGAGCAACACTAGAGGATGGGATGGCTAGAAGTGACTTTCAGTGGCCAGGGAAGCCATAAGGAGAGATAAGGAGCTTTTCAAAGGTAAAAAGGTTAATTAATTAATTAAAGTGATTTAATTAATTAATTAAATATTAATAAAATGAAAGTCACTTTGGAAGGACAAGGTGAGCCAAAAAGTATAAAGGAAAGGCAAGGGCCTCTTCTCATGGATTCATGTATGTTTATCAGTTTGATATCTGGCTTTAGCTAGTGAGCCCATCTCTTGCGGGTTTTGAGGGTTTTGACTTAATAAACCCTAGAGGATGATTCGGTGGTGAAAGATTCCACCTAGCTTGTCCCAATCTTGGTCTCGAAGATGCAATACTCTCCGACACCATTCTAGTCGTATCTACATCAGTGCAGGAAGTTCTACACAGCCACAGGCACAGGAAGAGGAGGAGGGCGCACCATTGGGGGTTTCCAGCAAGGGGGGCACACCATTTTTGGAGAGAGATTCACTGTAGGATATTGGCAGGGCCGTTGAGGATTATGTCACTTGGGTTTTCATTACAGGGCCTTGGACATCAGATCTAGTGCTTTCTGAGATAGTTTTATGGCTCAGATTATTTTTTGAGTAGTGGGGCGAATTGAAGAGAAGGAGGGTGTTTTTGAGATCCAGATCTAGTCCATTTGGAGGGGTTACACTTCATATCTGACCCTGAGACTTCACCTAGTGATTTGCAGTGTCTCGATCTATATTTTTGGAGAGTTTCAGAGCATTTGGAGGCCTCCTTCATCAGGGCCGAACCAGTTAGGGTTTCATTCATCTAGTGGGGCGCACCATTCAGGTGAGGAATTCAGATCTACAGGGTTTGAGAGTGGATTTGGGAATTTGGACATCTAGGTTGTCCTTACAGTTGCCCGATCTATCATTTGGCATATTTCTCGGGATGATTGGACACTTTTGGTATCAAGGCCGAATTATTGAGGGCTTCAACATTCTAGGAGGGCGTGGCACTTTTCAGCTTGGAGGTTGAGCATTAGTATAGCTCAGATATACTCCATTCAGTATTCATTATATTTCCAACCCTTGGAGGCTTATTTTGTATTGTCATGAGAATTTTGTAGTGGCTTTGTGAGATAGTTTTATGGTTCAGATTATTTCTTGAGCAGTGGGGCGAATTGAAGAGAAGGAGGGTGTTTTTGAGATCCAAATCTAGTCTGTTTGGAGAGGTTACACTTTAGATCTGATGCTGAGAATTCACCTAGTGACTTGAAGTGTCCCGATCTATATTTTTGGAGTGTTTCAGAGCATTTGGAGGCCTCCTTTAGCAGGGTCAAATTATCTAGGGCTTCAGTCATCCAGTGGGGCGCACCATTCAGAGGGGGATTTCAGATCTACAGAGATTGAGAGGGATATTGCAGATTCAGGCACCTGGGTTGTTCTTACCATCACCCGATCTATAAGTTGGCATATTTCTTAGGGTGATTGGATACTTTTGGCAGCAGGGAAGAGTTATTGAGGGTTTCAACCTTCTATTGGAGCATGGCATTCTTCAGATGGAGAGTTTGGTATTTAGTTCTGCTTGTATTGATCTTCATTTCTTATTCACCCTTTGGAGGCATCTTTTGTATTAGCTGGAGAATTTTGTAGTAGCTCTTATCTATTGTCTATCTTCTTGGCCATCTGTTGAGCATTCCAGATCAACATCTTCATTGTAGCAGGTTTCTCTATTTTATGAATAAAGAAGATTTGAGATGTTTTGGCTTGTCTATCTTATTGCATATGGTTGAGGTATGTTCCATGGTTATCTCTTTCTGTTATTTGTTGTATACACACATATAAACACATCTAAAAAAATAGATCAACAAACTATTTGACGAAATACCACAACCAAAAAAAAGTTTTAAAAAGACACCAAAACTGTGATGATCCTTGCATAATGGCTTGGGATCATTACAGTGGTATTAGAGCTTATATTCCTGCCAGACAGTGGGAATTATCACATGTATGCAGAGACATAGAGGGGTCTTCCATAAGAAGAGATGAATATTGGGGATTTTTCTAGAGAGACTGTACATCGTAGATTGGAATATTTCTATGACCTTAGTGAGGAAACTAGGGCTCAAGTAACATTCCAACAGTATTTATCCATGAAAAATATTGGGTGGAGCACATATGAGAATACATTCTAGGTCAATAAGGCAATGGAATACATGGTACAGGAGGAAGCACGGAGAAACCCCACAACCATTAGGAGCACACAAATTTTCTACAGTTGCAATGTGCCTTGGGAACCAGATCATAGGTGTAGGGGTAAGGGTAAGAAGCATATCATTGAGGTACACTATGATAGTGATGATGAGGATTCAGAGAAATCGGATGATGATAGTGAATCTTGCATAGAGGCTAGTGATAGTGACTCTACCTCAGAGGATAGTGATGATGACTCTTGCACAGGGGCTAGTGGTGCTTGCACGCTTGAGGATAATGATGGCCCTTGTGTAGTGGATAGGCAGCTAGATGGACAGGATGATAGTACGAGTGTCTCAACATACACGTCACATACCATTGATGACCTTACGCCTCAACAGAGTAGTGACACTAGTGAGGAGTCACACGTGTTAGCACCTAGAGATGATGAGCTTCCTATGGGAGTCATGACACATCTTTCACCTGTTCAGACATCCATGATAGCCATGTCACATGAGGAGATCAGTGGCACGTCAGGTATAATGGATGAGCCTAGTGTGAGGGATTCACACCATGGACAGGTAGACCCACAGATCTAGGAGGAGGTACAGGATGTACCGACAGTTGACCTCACACATACAGGTCAGCTAGAGGAGATGGAGTCACAGATGTTGGAGACTCCATTGGTTGAGAAGATTCCAGAGGATGACAGGTTGATGGAGCACTTACTTCCAGGATTGGTCTGCATTGATGAGGATACACTTTTTAGCAGTCAGGATGACCATAGCACGTGTCTGGATACATCTCTATGGGATCCAGGTGCAGAAGATAGTAACAGGTTGAGTGCATAGGAGGATAAAGCTGCTCATACATGATACAGTGTGAGTCAGGGGGAGATGGCATCTAGTGATGGGATGTAGTGGCATACAGGAGTACCCAACAACACAATAGGCAGTGGATAGTTTAGCACGTCATCTTATGCAGAGGGTGTTTTTGGGGATTCTAGGGTTGGCACTAACAGGACTGACACTAGCAGTGAGGGGTCTGATATGGCACCTCAGTATGACCATGATTAGGAGCTACACCACTTAGAAACATGGTTGGGAGTTAGTGAGACTATGATTAGGGCAGCCACTAGACGTATTGATGAAATGCATGCTGTGATGGTAGATTACGGTTGGAGAGCATTAGTGGCACATGGTAGCTCATATGGAGGATTTTCCATGGATGATTTTCACACTCTCTGAGAGAGAGTATATGCGATGAGGACTGACTACCAGTAGTTGTTGATAGACAAGGATTATCTACTGAGGGTTGGTGAGATGTATCATGAGGCTCTGAGGGAGAAGGAGTTGGAGATGGACCGACTTAGTCAAGATTTGGAGAGCACTCGGGGATTCTTGAGAGGCACACAGACCGCCCTTCAAGAATCAGAGTCTAGGACATATGAATCTCCTGAGGAGATCCATCAGAGATCCACTTCATCTATCTTAGTGGACACTCAGATGTATCAGTCAGTCACATTGACAGAGGATGTTGATGATCTAGCAGAGGAGCACCAGTTGATGGGGGACACTTCCATTTGTGTCTTGGGAGTGGTTGATCTCCATATAGAGATTGATCCAACCGTATGCCCAGGATCTATGATGCAGCATGAGTTTGTGGGAGATGACAAGAGTATGCCGGAGCATACAATGATGAGGGATAGCTCACAGAGACATGTTGAGATGTATGGTGGGATTTAGAGGGGTGTACTACCTGGCAGGGAGGATACACACGTAGGGGATCATGCAGGTGCCACTCCTTTGCAGCAGCATATGATTTTGAGACCTCACCTTCACCATTTTAGAAGTTGCTTGGGTGAGGGGAGATGGAGAGTGGGTTACCAGCAGTTGGAGGAGTTGCTTCCGATTGTACCTGATGATTGGGGTTTATTGATGACCACAGGCGAGAAGTTATCATGGATACCGATGGACGAGCTTCTGGTCGAATCCTTGGGATTGACCAAATCATGTGACACCTTTCAGTCCTACAGTCAGCTGCAGATGTTTCTATTAGCCCGTCCTGACACTTTTATGATAGACAACAACATGAGGAGGGATAGGCTGTGGCTGAGGGAATGGAGAGTGAGTAGGCCGAGACTACGTGATAGGAGTACTTTTACGACACACAGCAGGTCAGAGGTGGACTGTGTTAGACAAACAGTTGAGACTTGGTGTGTGATGGTGAGCATCATAGACCAGGTGATGACAGATGAGCACATAGGGCTTCTGACAGTGATTAGCTTCACACAGGAATAGTTGGAGGAGATTGGAAGTGATAAACTTCCAAGCTTGCCATGGGACCCATGAATCCATTTTGTTAGCACGATGCTCATGTTGACCCAGGTTGCACCAGAGAGCCACACACTCCACCTTGGTTTGGTTTGGAGTGGGTCTGCAAGTACTTTTCCTATGGGGCGAGACCCTTCCTTTTGCATGATCATCATGATAGGGAATGGAGATGTTTGGATAGGTACTTCTTCTACAAATATTCCTTTACAGATATAGTTTCTGGACAACAGGTTCGGTGGTCACAGGTGTTTCAACTTGAGGATCCAGGAGAGGAGGATTCAGGATGTATGCATGGGGCAAACAGTCATGGTCAGAGTAGTTCAGTGTCAGCATGGTAATCTTCGACAGAGGTTAGCATGGGACCCAGGGATTGCAGGGTTGAGCATTTCACTAACTGACAGGGGCGAGTGGACCTTTGCAACGAAAAGTTGTTCTAACTTTCCATTTAGCTTCAGTATTGAGGGGAGCACAGAGCGTGAAGGTGCCTCACAGAGGTCTTGCATCACCTCAGTCGGGCATCAGCACGTGCAGTTGATGGAGGCTGTGTGGATATTGGTAGAGATTTGGAGGAAGGACTCATTCCGAGATGAGGCCATGGGTCAGGTGTAGGAGGTTCACAACATTGATATCTTCCAGGATTGTTCTTCACAGAGTATTGTAGTTCACTTCCTGATATCGGATCTAGTGGGTGGAGTGTGCTATTGTTCATCGTTGGATGGGTTCTACTATGTATCCCACAGGTGGACATGGGATCCTGGTATTTTACTTGGAGGGATTTGGGTATTGCTTGAGGATAAGCAATTTTCTAGTAGGGAGGACTATAATGTCCCCACTTTGGGACATCATCACAGGGTAGAGATTTATGATGACCATAGTAGCCAGATGGATGTTATAGCAAGTATAGGGGTATTTGAGAGGCATTGTGGGGTCCAACTTTCATGGATGATCATATTCCATCATTATGATCCATTCCACACAGGTTGGCTTTGGTTTCGTTGCATTCCGACGATTTCCAAGATTTTGACTATTTTGAGCTATAAGTCAATGAAATTCACTGAAGAGGTCATTTTGGGCACATTACTTGGAGGAAGCTCTTAGTGTAATATCTCATTGGAATCGGGAGGAGAAACACTACAGGATGGGATGGATAGAAGTGACTTTCAGTGGCCAGGGAAGCCACAAGCAGACATACAGAGCTTTTCAAAGGTAAAAAGGTTAATTAATTAATTAAAGTGATTTAATTAATTAATTAAATATTAATAAAATGAAAGTCACTTTGAAGGGACAAGGTGAGACAAAAAGTATAAAGGAAAGGCAAGGGCCTCTTCTCATGGATTCATGTATGTTTATCAGTTTGATATCCGGCTTTATCTAGTGAGCCCATCTATTGGGGGTTTTGAGGGTTTTGATTTAATAAACCCTAGAGGACGATTCGGTGGTGAAATATTCCACCTATCTTGTCCCAAGATTGGTCTCTGAGATTCAATACTCTCCCACATCATTCTACTCAGATCTACATCAGTGCAGGAAGTTCTACACAGCCACAGGCACAGGAAGAGGAGGAGGGCGCACCACTGGGGGTTTCCAGCAAGGGGGGCACACCATCTTTGGAGAGAGATTCGTTGTAGGAGATTGGCAGGGCCGTTGAGGATTATATCACTTGGGTTTTCATTACAGGGCCTTGGACATCAGAGCTAGTGCTTTCTGAGATAGTTTTATGGCTCAGATTATTTCTTGAGCAGTGGAGCGAATTGAAGAGAAGGAGGGTGTTTTTGAGATCCAGATCTAGTTGGTTTGGAGGGGTTACACTTCGGATCTGACCCTGAGACTTCACCTAGTGACTTGCAGTATCCCGATCTATATTTTTGGAGAGTTTCAGAGCATTAGGAGGCCTCGTTCAGCAGGGCCAAATTATCTAGGGCTTTACTCATCCAGTGGGGTGCACCATTCAGAGGTGGATTTCAGATCTATAGAGATTGAGAGGGATCTTGGAGATTCGGGCACTTGGGTTGTTATTACCATCACTCGATCTATCAGTTGGCATATTTATTAGGTGATTGGAGACTTTTGGCAGCAGGGTCGAGTTATTGAGGGTCTCAACCTTCTATTGGAGCATGGCATTCTTCAGCTGGAGAGTTTGGCATTTAGATCTTCTTGTATTGATCTTCATTTCTTATTCAGCCTTTGGAGGCATCTTTTGTATTAGCAGGAGCATTTTGTAGAAGCTCTTATCTATTGTCTATCTTCTTGGCCATCTGTTGAGCATTCCAGATCAACATCTTCATTATAGCAGGTTTCTCTATTTTATGAATAAAGAAGATTTGAGATGTTTTGGCTTGTATGTCTTATTGCATATGGTTGAGGTATGTTACATGGTTATCTCTTTCTATTATTTGTTGTATACACACATACAAACACATATAAAAAAATAGATCAACAAATTGTTTGACGAAATACCACAACCAGAAAAAAGTTTTAAAAAGACACCAAAATCGTGATGATCCTTACATAATGGCTTGGTATCATTACAAAGCTCTTTGACTAGATAAATTGTTATGAGATTGGATTATGAACCAAAATCTAATAGATTGTTTACCTTGGTATTCTTGACCTAGATCTTGATATGGAATCCTTTTATCATCTCCTTCTCTTCTGTATGATGAAGGCTACTTAGATTCACCTCCTTCTACACTGAAGTGTAGGAAATATTATCATCAAAATTTGAGCTGGTCTCTACCCCATTGCTTGAATCCCTTGCAAGAAGGTTTCTCTTCTTGGCATCCTTCTTACGGTTTTTAGGGTTCATCTCTAGATTTAGTTTCCAACACTTTTCTTCATTGTGAACATCAATATTGAAATGGTTATAATGGTTACTTGGATCCTTTTACTATCGTTCATTGGTTTTCATATTCTTGTCTTTCCCTTTCCACTTCTTATTTCCCTCCTTGGAAGTGTCTTGGTAATATTTCTATTCAGAACCACTTGGTTTTCCTTTCGTGTGGCCTATATTTTCCAAATATTGTGCTTGCACATAGGCCTCATCAATTTTCCTGAGATTGAAGAGAGTTACTTTCTTTCGCAAATGACTATGTAAACCCCCCAAATATTTTATAAGTACATCTATGTTCATGGGAGAGATACCCAACATGATATCCATATTCCTAAATTTGGTGGTGTACTTTTGATCACACTACCCCTATCTTTTCCTAGAGTAGTGTCAATGGATCCATTGCTCCTCTACATAACTAATAGGGTATAACTTGGACTTAATGAGGGTTTTGAAATTATCCCACTTAATTACTAGAAGATCACCCTCCAACCTAAGTGTTTCCATGTCAATTTCCTACTGGGTTAATGCATGGTCCTCTGATTTCAGTTTGACAAAAAAAATATTCTACTCTTCTTCTATATGGTCGACACTAAAATAAACCTCTAACTATTGCAACCAATCATTCAAATTTACTACATCAATCTCACCTTGGTATGGATTGATATCCAAATTTTCTCCCATTTTAAATAAACACTGTGAAGGGGTAATGGCACTAGAACTTGGATTCTCTTTCTTGGGCTATTTCCTCAACTAATTTTTTGGAGTCTTCATTACCTCTCGGTTTTCCTTCTAATCTGGTCTCTAAGTTAGAGCCTTCAACCTCCCCAAATAGTTTGGTCTTATTTGTTAGAGCCTCCATGAGGAGGGTCATATTGCGAGAGATATCATCAACCTGCTCTTCCAGCCTCACAAATCTCTCTTTTGCTATATCTCGAGAGTTTTTGTGAACATGCTCTTCTTCCATGGCTAAGGTTTTGCGTCTTTCTTCTTAATACAATTCCTATATCTTGCATCTTTCTCCAAATACCCAAAATAAAACTATTTTGATACCAATATGATCTGCAAATTGTTGTGGATATTCAACTAGGACATTTCTTCACAACAGATTTTGTAATACTCTTAAATCTTAGATTATGCAATTTATTTCCTTAGGTCTTAGATTATTTATTACTAGCTTAATTTTCAAATTCATGAAAATAAATGAATATGAAAATGAAAGAACATGCGAATATACACACCATCCAAATTAAATGAACACAAGGTATATCCTTGGAAACCCAATACGGGGGAAAAACCAGCTAGAAGGTTAGGCCTTTTCTCTACTCTCTTTTCTTTACTTATGAATAACAAGTTAAAATAAAGGGACACTCACTATGGAGTTTCCTTTGACACTATGGCCTATATGACTGCTATTGAATATTTCCCTCCTCTATTATTCTCTCAGAACAACACTCCTAACTACTTTTCTCAACTATGGAACAAGTACCATGCTAAATAATAGAACCCTTTTCTCCTTCTAGCAGCCCAATATTTAACATAGCTTGATAGTCATCTAGGGTTAGTGTTTTTGCATCCTCAACCCTCAATTAGTGATAATTTTTTGGACCTTCTAAAATATTATTGTAATTCCACACATTTCCATCCCCATATGTGTGAGTAATGGGGGATGATGTGACATCCACTCATACCAGGGTGGTCAACAAGGCAAGTCAACTTGTGGGAGGCATAAGTTTCACATACGAGCTGTGATTGAGGTGATCTTTTCACTGTTGTAAATGTATTGATGTGTATAACAATGTCGATGATGCAAGGGTAAGTTTGAGATGTTGTAATGCCAAAACATTCCATTTAATGCCTCAAAATGGCTATTGAAGGTTTGAGACCTCAATTTTCCAAACTAGGACCTGCCACTAAAATGGGCGTTACAAGCCAATTCCTCCAATTTTTCCACCCATAAACTACTAAGATAGATGAAATATTATATTATGATACAGTATGGGTCATTTTATAGTAAAGGAACTTGTCCTTGCATGCTTTAGGGTCTATGTGTAGTAGGATCTGGGTTTATTTTTGTGTGAACTAGATTTTTCTTTTAGTAATCCAATCATGTACCTTCCATTTTGATGATCTCCATGATATATATGTTATTTCTTCAATAGATTCATATTTTTTTGGAAAAGGAACCAATTGTCAGTGATAATTTCAAACACAGGGTTTTAAACTTAGACCAAAAATAAAGTTTATTAGTATCAATATATTCAATATTGTCAAGGATAAGGTCTCTCTCGAGACACTAATGAACATTACAGAGATATATTTGAATCATACGAAAAAAAACCATGTAAATTTAATGCAATCATCATACATTCATTAGACATTCAAATCAACACACATAATATATAAAATCTAGGGGGGGGATCCATGACATAGTCTTTTCTACTCAATCCATAAGATTGGTCCATACAAACTCCTTATAACCCCATACAATAGTTAAGGGATTTAAATCCTAATCTCTCCTTCCATACAACCTCTTATACAAAAACACACTATGAGAGACAAAGTATCCCATTGTCTAACCCTCATCTAATCATTTACATTCCTTTAAATACAATCTAAATCACTTACAAACAATTACAAAATGATCATAACTTCCGACAACATAACCTTCTAACACAAGAATAAGTTGACATGCTACTTATAATTACATTCATGGTTGTCAATATTTAGATTAGGAATAGGGTATTCAACACAAAACTGGTTGTAGAGGCTAAAATCAACATGAAGAGAAAAACTAAGTGCACAAAGACTAGTTGTACGCATGCTTTCAAAATAACAAAATGGGGCACCAACAATGATCAACACTTCAAAGTCACTATGAATCCTAGTAAATACACTATTATATGTTAGATAAACCTATTGTAAAGTGAACATGATTAATTTTCATGGCATTGATGTGAATCTCTTATTAAATGGACATGAACAAGGAATAATCCTTAGCTATATGATGAGTGCAAAAAAAATTGACTACCGAGTCATTCTCTGTAGAATGAAATAAAAAGGATTGAGAATTTATTACATGGAAGGATAAATTATCAGGGGGTTTATGAACAATGGCCATGTCTCCTTCAAGGCATTTTACCTTCTCCTCTAGGTCATCTATTGTCTTGTAGCAGACCTTTTCCACATGTCTAGTCTTTCGATGGTACTCACATATATTCTTATTTCAAATATAATGAGGTGCATATGTCTTCCCTTTAGGTTTCTAGTTGGGAAATGTAGGTCTTTGTATAGGGGTATCAAACCATCATCTTTTCTTGTGATTCGACTTTCCCTTTTCCTTGAGCCTGTGGGTTTGATTTTTACCACCAAGCTTTGCTTTATCATGTAATTTGTGTTGATCAGTGATCAATAAGCCACAATAATATTCAAAAGCGTAATCCTTACCATATTCCTTGCACTTCCATTTGGTGTGGAAATTCAAAATGAACATGTTGAATGGTGTTCTCAAATTCCTCAGGACCAACTCAATGAGTTGTGTTGGTCTTTCTTCTGATAATTCTTTCCACATTCTCCCAGTTTCAACTGCAGTTCCTTCACACATGCCAAATATTCCTCTATTATGTCGAAGGAATGAGGATCGAGAGAGATAAAATATTTCTCCAATTGTGTGATGTGGATTTCATCAACTTTGCTGAATAATAGAAAACACATCTTCTCTACAAATCTTTACTATCAAAATATGTACCTTCTGCTCTTCCCATTTTATGTATCAAATCTAGCCACTTCTCTATATTATTGTTTATGCTATGATGGTAGGCACAAATCAAGTGGGGTTTTGTATAATGTATTATAATGTGTCTAACTTCTCCAAAATTAAAGACAAGTCGGTCTCCTCATGCCACCATATTGGCCTAATCCTCTTCCTCTGAATACTCCCTGTCCTCTTCCCCCATTTTCCTCTTTCTTCTATACTTGTTAGACATTTGTCATGTTTTCTTTCATCAACCGTAATGACCTACTTTTTATCACTTGATGTCCTACAAATCTACAAAATTTATAGAATTTCATGTTTTTTGAAATCTAATACTTTTGCAGCATAAGACAATGAGGTGGCTTATATCCACATTGTCAATATATTTCACACCAATCTATCTTGGACCATATAGAGAACATATTCAATTTTCTTGTACTAATGAAATCAATCATAATTAGGAATTCATTTCTATGGTGCTCGGTCATTCTACATAGAGTGCACCAAACATTGTTGTGCACTACTTTTTCCTTAGATAAGTTTTACTATTTTTCAGTCAACACAACAAGTTGATTATGAATATTCATAATTCCCAATGATTCACCGCCTCAAGGTGTGGATTCCAAATATATAACTATCTCTATAACCTCCTCCTAATATGTGGTCCTTTGTTGTAAATGGGGGATGCCGATGTAGGGAAACAATCCAACAATAAACCATTCACTATGCTAGACATCCTATATTTGGAAATGTAACTTTCCTAGAAAGTCCTTGAACCTCTAATCATAGTCCCAAATAGATCATCTATCCTTATATTTGATCTCCTTAAGCTCTACTACACATTGTTGTTATGATTTGAGATTATGAAACTATTTTATTAAGTCCCTTCTTATCTCATCCAAAGTCCTTTTCTAGTTTTCAAAGATACTAGCTTTATAGTCCATATACCATTGGAGGCCACAGTCTCTAAATGTATCCTCCAACTAAGAAATTTCCATTGCTTCATCTATAGTTTTATTCATTGTCCATATGGATTCACAAATGAAATAACTTTGCTCAACATCATCCTTTGCCAAACTGTGGCTATTCCGACCAATCATGAAAACTCCAACCACAAAAATATTTTTAATCATCCTTCATAGTTCCATAGAACACAAACATTTTGAGCATGAGATCACTTGATGTTCCTACCAATGAAAAGTTTGAACTCCTTATTGTTGTACTTCCTCTATTTGATTATTGTCCTTCTATTCTCTAATAAATTATATTCATGACCTCTATTTATATGAAAAAATATTATTCTCTTAATGACACATGTGGGGGATGGTTCAAAAAGGGGATTATACCAACTTACTTCTCTAACACCTTATTCATTGGACCCATAAGGCTCTTCTAGTGTCATGTTGTCTAACATACCTACAACTTCTAAAGTATCCTTACTCTCACTCAGGTCATCCCCAAAATCCCTATCGACATTCTCATCAACTAAAGAATTGCTTTCATCTTCATCTATGTCTTCAACATTTCTTATCAACTACTAGCATCCACCATCACCTACATCTATTCTATCATCATTTCTTTCATCATGGATTACGTATATTGCCTCCTTCACACTATACCCCTATAGTGATGATATCTCCTATGTGTGCACCTCTGGCATGGCCTCTACAACAATGCACTCTTCTTACATTTTTTTCTTTTTCTGTTCCTTACCCTACTAATACTCTCTACAAGGTTTTGTCCCATTTTATTTGAACTATTGGAATGGATTTTCCAAACTACCTCATGCAACAAATTTCTTCTTTTGTATCTTTCTAAGCCTGTCTTCCTCTATGCCTCTGGATCCAATCTCATTTTTATCTCCTTATATAATCTCCCTTATTTCTTCCCTACCCCCTAATACTTACACTACCATGGTGTCAAGTTTCATGTGTATCAGTCTTTTTTCGATAAACAACATATTAATACACAACGATATTTCCTCCAATACTTTACCCCTTAGACTAGCCTCAAATTCCCATTCAATGACACTAAAGGAAGTATGATATTCAATACAAAATTTCACAATATATCCCTCTTTAAATCTAATAAAATAGAAATCAATTGCTCAAGTCCACTTATTTTCTATGGTTTCCAACCTCTTGATCATTGATAGAACCACGGTTTGAATTGAGGCCCACCCTAGATATCTTAAACTCCTCACAATTTCTGTCCCCACAATACTATGGTCTTGTCAATCTCACGATCTTGATGACAATGTATAAATCAACGATCAGATCTGTGCCTTTCGAATCTATAGACCATATCTGCTTCCTCTGAATCAACGGTCAAGATCTCTTTGCAATTCTAGACTTAGGGAATTCAAAATCTCAAACCCAACTTCCTTCCATATGTAAATCCTCTGAAACTAGAAATCTACAGACACTTGTCCTCCCAATCAATGGCCCTGGATTCACTTCGGGTGTTTGAGCATTTAACTCGAATCAATGGTCCTACGAACCTCTTCTCGATCGACGATCGATATCTCCTTTGGGTCTTCGGACTTATGAGATCTCAAATATCAAACTTCCTTTTCCCCAATGGATTTTACCCAGAGTCTGTAATCCACTGAAGCGTGTCCTCCTGATCTAACAATCTAGGATTACTTAGAGTATTTACCCAGAGCTCAAAGATATGTGCCACATCTCCTCCGAATCCAATGACTATGAACCACTTGGGGACCTTACCTGGAGTTCACAGATCCATGACACGTCTCCCTTAGATGTCAGAGTCTAAATCTTACTTTGAGTCTTCGCACTCTAGCGATCTCAGTTCTCAACTAAAAAACCCACTTCAACTCTCCCAGAGCTCGAGATCTGCTGCAAGGTTTCTCCTCACAGATCGATGATTCTTGTCTCTTCAGATATTCAAGCTTTGAATGTTTCAACGATTCAACCTATGCCTTCCTATGGATCTTCCAACCTATCAACACATATCCTCCTAGATCAATGATCGATATTTGCTCTGCCTCTTCAAGTGTTTCATGTTGCAAACTTGCTTCCTCTCGAGCTTCACAGTATCTTATGGTCTAGATAATTTCTGATGATCTGATGCTTGATCCTTGCTCCGTACAATCTGATGGCTCATATATGTTTATGTGATTGGACGACTGAGATTCTACTTCAAGGTTTCGTCTCTTCGGACTCCGAAAACCTCAAATTTCAACCCCGATAGGTTCTCTCTCCTATGGTCTATGAAGTGCTAAGGCTCTTGCACCTTCCTCTGATCCGAAAACTGTCAATCCTCTTCATTGTGATCTGACGATCATGGTTTCTCCTCCTCGTGAGCTTTTGATATCTCCCCGCTTGAAAGATTTATCAATCTTCAAAGGTTTCGAACCTTTGTTCTTTCTACAAGTCTGACTCTGGGATGTCTTCAACACTCGGGAAAAGTGTTATCTATTCTGAGATTCTCTCCTTGAAAGGATTTTGATCTCCCATGCACACCTTGCATTCTCGGGATTTCAATAACTCAAATCAAAGGATTTCTTGGAAAGAAATTCTTCATGCCCACCTGGTGTTCTTCTGCGTTGGTTCTCTGAAGCTTGGTTTCTTCTTGACGTTGTGCACACCTTGCACCTAGTATAAGTTTATATTGCCCTCTCTGAACTTCTCTGAGCCACTCTGGGACTCAGTCGACGCACTCCTTGTGTTCGAGATGCACACCTTGCATACGAGTGTCGTAAGATAAACAATTGAAACTCATCTAGTTTTGTCACAACTTCATACAATCAATCTCTCAAACAATCATACATGAACGAACTGAAATAAATCACATACAAAAAACATAACATTCATTCATCAATACATCAAATGATCATAGTCCAAGGATTTGGGACAATTCTGTCTGTTCTATTCATTCATGAAAACAAATTAAAAAATGTTTCTTCTACTCTACTCTGCTCTACTGATGTCTCTGATCTCTATCTCATTCTCTCTACTCTGTGTATCTGTTACAATACAACAATGAAAAAACTATCTAAGGACCGGCTCCATGAGCTCTCTCGTCCTGTCTGAAATCTATCCTATCAATTTAAAGGTGTTACCTACTTTGTCCTATTAAAATAACTACTAGTTATTTCCAGATAGAGTCAACACTCCATATCTGAAATCCCTTACAGTCCGTAAGATTTTACAAACAAGTTACATATTTAAAATGTTGTTTACAAAATTTCTCAACAACCCAATTTAATTATGAGTTAATTTCCGATTTGAAATTCTGTCATTTGTTGAGATGTCATTCCTTTACCTCCACACTTGCATTTTGACTTTGAAGGTGATGCTCATGCATCAATTTCTCTCAATAGATTCATATTGTCCTCCAAAGGAACCAATTGTTAGTGATAATTTATAACCCTCGGTTCTAAACTTAGGTCAACAATGAAGTTCATTAACATCTGTATATTCAATATCCTAACAAGGATAAAGTATCACCCAAGAAACTAATGAACATTATAGGAATAAATTTGAATGCCAGGGGTGATTCTAAGAACCCCCCCTAAATTTATATGTATAATAAATGGGTGAATCCCCATGATACATAGGAAAAATTGAAGGCTATTTTATCAATAATATAAAATGTATATATAATTTTTTGGCGAATATTTTAGTCAATTATATAATCTTGTAAAATATTGGCGAATATTTCACTGAATTATAAAATCTTGTAAAATATTGACGAATCTTTCAATGAATTATAAAATCTTGTAAAATATTGGTGAGTGGTGTTGGGTAAACAAATGGACTTCACACAACATTTCACCACATCTACTACAGTAAATTCGACCAAAATTGACAAAGAGCATTTTGTATAGGCCAATTGCAAAATGTGTT
>ML778168.1:187951-248717 GCA_009831015.1 Picea engelmannii | reverse complement strand
TGGTTTTTAGTAGGGTAAAACACCAACCCCTTGTGTCTTCAATCACTGAGCTAGTGCTTAATGATGAGTTTGGTCAAGGGACACATCATACACCAGATGATAGAGGTAGGAAAACTCTTGGGTCTAACTGCACCCACCATGAATTTTTCATAGGATGTACACATTCCAAGTAAAGAACCAACAATGATCAATGCAAAGAGCCTTACTTTGAAAATATCCATTCCAAGCACCACACAAGAGTTTAGACCAATCATTAATCCTACATTAAAATTAGGAGATGACAATGAGAAGGGGAAACCTTTGGTTCTCTCTACATCCATAATGAAGTCTTCAGTTCCAAGTAAAGTGCCAACCATGATTGAAGAAGGGGACCTTATTTTGCAATCACTAGTTCCACTTTCTTAGTCCAACCAACCTAGCCAGTTCATTTAGGGCATTCAATCACATATATGGACCTCTCGATGAATTTGTCTTTGAATATGAAACAAATATGCCATACAACACGGAGGGTAAAGCTGTGGAAGATAGTTTGATTGAAACTTTGGACTGCTCCAGTTTAACTAATGTTGCTTTACAATGCAACAATGAAATACAAAAATGTATTGTTGAGCTTCCTAATAATACTTGTGATGAACAGATCCTACTTAGACATATGGAGGTGACATGGAGTGTTTAGAGTGCTTGAAAGGGGGAAGGCGACCAAAGGAGATGGATATCGACTGAAGTAACTTGTAAACCTTTGAATGCAACAATATATCCATCATCATAACAATAAGAAGGATATAAACCCTGAGTTTCTTCACAACTTTGACATAAATATCAGCAGTAGAACATATAAAGGAAGTCTTTAAGCAAATACAAAATCAGTAAGCACCTCTTTGAAGTCGCCGCTACACCAATCAGATATGTGAGTTTGCAATGAGATATGTGAGTTTGCAAATTGCCACTGTGGTCGAGCCTTAGCACGGAGCCGCGAGTGGGCTCCTCCTCTATGAGCAGGGTCTTGGACTAACAAAATATGGTCACGACTCACTGCCAACTGGTGCCTGGGCTGAACCTGGGAGTAACCTGTTACCAACCAGAAGAAAGTCCAAGAGTAAAATACTAAACCCGTAAACCTCAAGGCACAAAGGGGAAATAAGAGGTAACATAAGAAGAGTAAAACCGTAATTTGTAAACCTCCGTTCTGTCAAACCCCAAAGGGGAAATTCAAATAAGAACGAAGATGTATAATGCATTTCAGATCCCATATATTTTATACCATGTGGGAGGGCCAAAAATCTCCATGTTCTTTGGAAATTGGGCAAAGGGAAGATTGTAGGTTGTAGCTACCCAGTGTTGAGTGCCCACTACCCATACTACAAAATCGGGGTGAAATTAAACCATAAACCCCGATTTTACCAAATGGCAGGGCGAAGAAGCTATCATAAATTCCCATATTTCTAGAAATTTGGCTAATGGAAGCTTGTTCCTCCAAATTTCACAGGCTAAATATAATTTGTTTTCCTCTATCCCTCCTAAAAACATGGACTAACCCTCTACACGATTTTTACCCTAAAATAAATTATGGGCTAATGAAATAAGTTTAAAAAAATCACTCTAATACAAAAAATTCGTCCAATAAAAAATTAGAGGCCCCTTAATTTTGCCCATGAGCGAAATTTCGCCCCTAAAATCATCTATGTTGAATGCTATGAAAACAAAACCATGTAAATATAATGAAATCATCATACATTCATTAGACATTCAACTCAACACACATAACACAGAAAAATTATAAAAATTAGGGGTAGAACCATCACATTGCATTTTCTATTCAATCCATAAGATTGATACATACAAACTCCTTATAACCCCATACAATAGTCAAGGGATTTAAACACTAATCTCTTCTTCTTCCATACAATCTCTTCTAAAAAAACTTAATAAGAGAGCGAATTCCTCCAATTTTTCCTCCCATAAAGTACTAAGATAGATGACAAATTATATTATGATACATTGTGGGTCATTATTATAGTAAAGGCACTTGTCCTTGCATGCTTTAGGGTCTATGTGTAGCAGGATATGGGTTTCTTTTTGTGTGAACTAGATTTTTCTTTTAGTAATCCAATTGTGTACCTTCCATTTTGATGGTCTCCATGATATATATGTATTTTCTTCAAAAGATTCATGTTTTCTTGGCAAAGGAAACAATTGTCAGCGATAATTTCAAACACAGGGTTTTAAACTTAGGCCAAAAATGAAGTTTATTAGTATCAATATATTCAATATTGTAACAAGGATAAGGTCTCTCTTGAGACACTAATGAACATTACAGAAATATATTTGAATGATAAGAAAAACAAACATGTAAATTTAATCCAAATATCATGCATTCATTAGACATTCAAATCAACACACATAATACATAAAATCTAGTGGGGGAGCCATGACATAGTGTTCTCTACTCAATCCATAAGATTAGTCCATACAAACTCCTTATAACCCCATACAATAGTCTTTTTTCCATACAATCTCTGCTGCAAAAATTCAATATAAGAGCCAAAGTAGCCCACTCTCTAATCCGCATCGCATCATTTGCATTCCTTTAAATATAATCTAAATCAGTTACAAACAATTACAAAATGATCATAACTTCTTACAACATAACCTTATAACACAATAATAAGTGGGCATGTTACTTCTAATTACATTGATGGTTGTTAGTGTTTAGATCACTAATAGGGTGTTTAGCACAAAACTGGGTGTAGAGGTTAAACTCAAAATGAAGAGAAAAACTAAGTGCACAAAGACTAGTTGTAGCCAAACTTTCAAAACAACAAAATGGGGCACCAACAATGATCAACACTTCAAAGTCACTATGAATCCTAGTAAAAACACTATTATGTGTTAGGTTTAGATCAGAAATAAGGTGTTTAGCACAAAACTGGGTTTAGAGGCTAAACTCAACATGAAGAGCAAAACTAAGTGCACAAGGACTAGTTGTATGCAGACTTTCAAAACAACAAAATGGGGCACCAACAATGATCAACACTTCAAAGTCACTTAATAAGATTGCAATATGGAGTTCATAAATTCTTAAATTGTAGGGTATCTCCACAATTTGCAATAAGAAGAGGTGCCAACATTGTAGGGTATCTCCACAATTTGCAAATAAGAAGGGGTGCCAACATAGGGAGAATTCTACAACAGCTTTTGTGTCTAGTTTGATCAACGTAAAGCCAAATAGAAATGAAGATATTGAACTTAATATTTGAAAATGGATTAGAATGAAATTGCATTATGTGTGCGAAATAGAATGGAGATATTGAACTTAATATTTGAAAATAGATTAGAATGAAATTGCATTAGATTGTAATATGGAGGTGATAAATTCTTAAATTGTAAGATTAAGACATTACAAGTACACCACCATGGCAATTGCGAGTAATATTTTTTATTATATAAAACGATAAAAGATCACAACGACGAGAAGAGAAGAGGGCACCCCATTCCGTCTTAATTACAGTATTTTTTATTTATTTAGAGAATTGTATTCCTTCGTTCCCTGTCCTGTCCTTCTTCGATGCTCGGCTCGACTGGACTTAGTGGATCCTGTTATGAAAACCATAAACACATATTTATCAATCCGCAAGAAGCAATGATAATTTATATCCATAAAGCAGGAGAGATAGGAAGAGAAATAATGCGTACGCGTCACAGTTGATGGAAGTGCTGATGGGAAAGCCGACGTTCACGCCACAAAGGGAGGGTATGTTGACGGCCTTGCTGGAGTCGTAGTTGGAAGACCCAGCGACAGATTTGATGCATCTACACACCGCTTGCCTGTCCTCTGTAGAGGTAGCCGCGCGAGGAGAGTAAATATCTTTCTTTTCAGATTTTGAAGAGAGTAGATAGACTTATTTGAATATCAGTGTTTTGCTGCGCAGTAACCTTTCCTATTTTGAGATAGTGGGATGGGCTGTAGATTGAATGGAATGGCTGTAATTTTAGTCATAAGTAGACGAATGACACCTATATCAACCAACCCAAAAATGCTATTCCTGAATATATTTGCGGATCTCTGTTTGCTGTACTGTTATATAGTGGAGGCTGCCGAAATCATGTTTCATGCTTAAAATATGATTCGTGGTGGAGTTGGCGACGATTCATTCAATATGTAGAGATTTGAATATTGGACATCCCGAGGATTCACTCAATATGTAGAGATTTGAATATTGGACATCCCAATATTGGAGATTAGAAGTGAGATTCCCGTCATTGAGCATTACAAAGATTTGTTTTTATTTATTAAACGGCATTTGTTGAGCCACAAATTCAGCGAGGATGGGGCCATTACATCTAATCACAGCAAATTAGCAAACGAGCAATAATCACAACAAAGTAGCCAGTGAGGCTGAAACAAACCGATGGCGTTGGCTTCAATATCAATTATGTACTAAATATGCCCGTATCAATTTGCCCATATCATCCCATTTGCCTCTTTCTTGAATCTACACCATCAATGCAATGACACTATTTGCAACCGTAATGTTGCATAATCAAGTTGTCACTCTAACACAAGCACCAACTCCTCTTGCATGTGTTAGATTTTCTTAATTTATATGTTACTAGAGTTACCAGTGTTTTTAGAATAAGTATATTATATAATAAAAAATAAGAAGCATAAACAAGAGCAAGAAAACACAAGAGTTTATCATGGGAAAACCTTAAATGGGGAAAAAACCTAGCTAACCTTTCTTAGATAGATTATGTTCAAGATAATTCAATCATAAACCAACTCTCAAGAACAACAAACAATAAAGAAACCCTAGCACTAGGCTAGTTCCCAAACTAGTGCTAGCAACTGCACTAGTAGCACCATACGACAATAGCACACCTCTACCGAGAGATAGTGCACAAGAGAAAAAAACCACTAAGAAAAACCAACAACCTCAGTTGCCACAATTCAATGTCTTCTTCCTTGCCTCAGACCTCATCCTTCTTCACTGTGAGAGTGAGTGAGTGTGTGTCCAAATGAGCAAGGAGTCCTCTCTATTTAGAGTCATTAAGTCACTTTAGCTAGGCGACTTCTTCTCTGGAGGGGCGACTTCTTCTCTAGAGATTCTAGTTTCCCTTTATTCTTTTCTTGTGGGATGACTTCTCTTCCGGGGTGTTCTTCCATTTGTTCGATGGTCTTCTTGGACTTCTGGAATCTTCTCCTCTTCTAAGAAAGCTTGTTGAAGAGGAAAATACCTCCCGCAACTACCAAAATATCAACGCTCCCTCTTAGCTAGGGAGGTATCTTTCCATGATGTCTTCATCTAGTAGTCCATTGGCTACTCTGCAATCAACTAATAGCACACAACTACTACCATGCCATTGGTTGTTCCAATCACCCGCCACAGTCCTTATGACTATGTTGCAATCAACCAGTAGCACACAACTACTATAATGTCGTCCAACAATACAAAATTGTTGCCATGTCATAGTAGTACACACCTACTCTTGAGTGGTACAAAACTACAACCATAGTAATACAAAAATATTGTCCAATGGTACACAACCACCACCACAGTGGTACACAACTATTGTCCAGTGGTACACAACCATTGTTAGGAAATGAAAGACACTTCCACACTAATCCTCGAAGAAGAGAAGAAGAAATTAATCAAGAACTCAAATGACACAAGAAGTCACACATACACCGATATTTTACCCTAGAAACCATTAACTCGAAAACCAACATTCCTTTGAGTGTTATGCTCTCTTATTGTCTTATTCATTCAGAATAAAAGGTTACATGCCTAACCTTGATCCACACCTAAGACACAATAAACATCATACCCTCTTGCACATGCAAGAACAACTCTGTAGCCAATTTGTCTTACATATGCATGACCAACAATCTACACTTACACATGCATTAACCTGCAAAAATGTATTCTATGATTACCTCACAACAACATCCTTTACGACCTTACAATGCACCTCTTTATAGGATTTACAACAAGAAAAACCTAAAGATTAGTTCTTGAAAACAGTTATAGATCCATGCATATGATTGGCTACAAATCCCGCAAATCCTAGGATTCTATTACAATCGACTCCAAGTCGGGTTTACCAGTTGACCTTCATTCTATCTCTAGTCAATCATCTAATGCCTGCACTTCAACCTCTTGTTGGTTGACTTGTTGTCGATATCTTCAACTTTGACTTTACACGGTCGACTCCCTCGACCTTTGACATGTTTTCGATCTACCTTGACTTCAACCTACTGTCAATCCACCTCGACTTCGACTTGCTATCGATCCACCATAATTTCGACCATGAGTTGATTCACCTCAACTAGAATTTCACTGCAAAGAATATAACAACTCAACATTCTCACACTTATTGTCT
The DNA here is from genome assembly GCA_009831015.1 of Picea engelmannii. Taxonomy (NCBI): domain Eukaryota; kingdom Viridiplantae; phylum Streptophyta; class Pinopsida; order Pinales; family Pinaceae; genus Picea; species Picea engelmannii. Next base: position 242,336 of record ML778168.1, on the reverse strand, counting down.
TCTTTGTCGAAACAAGAGTTTCTTGAACTTTCATTCACAGACCAAGGGAAGCAATGCCCATTGCCTCTCTACCACAAGAGAAATTCATAACACTCATGGACTTGGTCAACGAGTCTTCGATGTTTTCCAATATGTCTACTTTTTCCAATAGAACCTTCTTACTTTCTACCATGTCTCTTACAAAATGGTATTGTATATCAACATGCTTAGTCTTTAGATGATAAGCAGGGTTCTTTGCCATAAATGTTGTGCATTGACTATCCCAACTTACCTTCATATCTCTTTTCTCAAACATGATTCATGAGCACAAATTTTGAAGCCATACTGCGTCTTTTCTTCCATGAGTGGCCACCATGTATTCATCTTTCATTGTTGACAAGGCTACGACCTCCTATCGCTTACTCATCCAAATTATTTCTCCACCGAACATCTTGAAGACATATCTATTGGTCGACCTTCATCGATCCAGATCTCCAACCTAGTCAACATCAACAAAGCCATGTACATATAATTTACCACATTCACCTCTAGGTTTTCCTTGGTATCATATATCATACTCCTCCGTGCCACACAAATACCTTAATACTCTCTTGATAGTTTTCCAGTGCTCCTTTCGAGGTGTCGACGTGTACCTTCTCAACACTCCCACTGCATGGGAAATGTTTGGTCGAGTGCATAACTTTGCATACATCAGACTACCAACTACACTTTCATAGGGAACAAATGTTGTGTCCTCTATTTCTTGTTATGCCTTTGGACACTGTTCATCAATAATCCTTGTTCCCACTAAAATTCACCCCTTCACCGGTTTGCAATCCTGCATATTGAATCGTTTTAGAACTGTTTCAGTATACTTTGTCTAATTCAACTAGATCTTTCTAGCGACTCGATCTATCTTAATATCCATTCCCATAATGAAGTTAGCAGCATCAATATCCTGCATGTAAAACTTGGAGGATAGCTGCTTCTTCACCTCCTTTATTGCGTCCATGATGTTTCCAATCATCAACATGTCATCCACGTACAAATATATATATGAAATTCCCACCTTCTTCCTTGGAATATATGTAATGATCAACTTAGGTTCTAACAAATCCCAAACTAAGGATGTATGTGTCAAGCTTATGGTACCACATCCTTGCCGATTGCTTTAGACCATAAAGGGATCTTTTGAATTTTCACACCAACTCTTTATTTCCCATTACTACAAATCCTTCAGGCCATTTCATGTAGATTTATTCTTCTAGGTCCCTATATAGGAACGTTGTCTTCACATCCATTTGTTCTATCTCTAGATCCAATGATGCAGCGAGAGACATCAGTACTCTAATGGACTTTATTTGTGCAACAGGGGAAAAAATATCACTGAATTCGACTCCCTTGACTTGGTAACATCCTTTTTCTACCAGTCGAGATTTGAAATTATCGACTGGTACTACGACATTCATCTTATTCTTCAACACCCACTTTCTACTGACATGTTTTCTTCCACTAGGTAACTTGACTAAGTCCCATGTCTCATTCTTGTACGAGGATTCCATCTCTTCGACCATGGAATCCTTTGACAGTTTACCCTTTGTCGAGTCGACTACCTCACCAACCGACTTGGGTTCATCGTCGATAGAAATTAACACGAATGCAAAATGGAATTCGGGAAGATTATACCTTTCAACTGGTTTTCTTTCTTTTTCGAACTCCTTATCACCGAAGTCAATTGTTCCACCTCTTCCTTAGATTCAGTCGACTCATATGAATCATCTTCTTCGTTCCTGAGTTCAAACCGCACCGTATCATGATTATTCTCGGTTTGAATATCTTTCTCAGGCTCGAACTTACCTCCAAATTCTCTGAAGACCACATCTCGATTGTACACTATTCTCCTTGATACATAATCGCATAGCTTATATCCTTTCCCCTTCTTTATATATGATGAAAATACAATTGATTTCCTTCTTGTCCAACTTGCTCCTCTTTTCCTTAGGAACATGCACAAATGCATCACAACCAAACACTTTCATATATCCCATTGAAGACTTCTTACTCTACCATACCTCATTTGGAGTCGTGTTGACTAGTGTTGAAGAAGGAGACATATTCACGAGATATCCTGCATCCTCGACTACTTTCGCCTAGAATTGTTGTGTGAGCCCAACACCATTGATCACGCTCATTGCCTTATCCATCAACATTCTATTCATTCTCTCAGCAACTCCATTTTTTTTTGGGGGTATATGGTGTGGTATTTTGGCATTCTATGCCCCACTTCTTACAAAACTAATCAAATTCCTTTCCATAGAATTCACCACCATTGTCAATTCTCAGCACTTGAATCCTCTTTTGTATCTGGTTTTCCACAAGAGATTTAAACTCCTTAAATATCTCAAAAAAAATTGATTGCTTCCTCAGGAAATATATCCATGTCTTCCTGAAAAAATCATCTATGAAGGAGGCATAATACACGGACCCACCAAGTGAAGGTACTGTCACTAGGCCAAACACATCACTATGTACTAGTTCTACATTCCCATTTTCCCTTTCCACTCCAAATGGCAACCTCACCCAACTTTCTTTCCCATATATGAAATGTTCACAAAAGTTGACTTCTAAAGCACATCCAGGAAAACCTTGGACCGTACCTTTTATTTTCATAGCTCAAAGTCATTTTTCTTCAATGTGTCCCATCCTCTCGTGCCATAGCCTGGTCTAGTCGATTTCATCATGTCTTGTTGAGTCTATTTTAACCGGTTTAGCTTGTGTTGAGTCAAGCCATAGTCGATTAAATTTTGGGAGAAATGATTCTATTGAATCCAGTTGAGTCAACATTCCCTAATAGCTTGTACAAGGTACCAATCCGAACTCATTTCATTAATACCATCACACTTCTGACCATCACTCATCTTGCTCACAAATATTAGGTTTATTTCCAAACCCATCATTTGTAGTCCACATGGAAGGGTTATGTTATTCTCATCCTACAGTGTCATTCAGACTCTTCCTCGTTTGAAAATTATGGTTGTCAATTCATCCCCTAAGAACAAATCAACCCCATCATATCTTTCATATTCATATAACTATTATTTGTGTGGTGTCATATGATAGGATGCTCCTGAGTCAATCAACCAAACATCTTGATATGACTATGTATTGGTCGACACTAGGTACACATCACCTCCCTTGTCCAAGGTTGTCTTTATCTTAGTCGATTTCTTATCATTGGATCCAACACTGACTTTTGTTGCCTTTTATTTATAGTCCTTTTTATAATGCCTATATTTACTGCATTTCCAGCATCTTCGCATCAACTAAATTAGGGATTTATATCTACCCTTCGACTTAAACTTTATAGGACATAATTTTCTTTTATCTCTGTCTACCAGTCGACCTCTCACTACCATATGATATTTGGTCAATCCTTCCATGTTATTTCTTCTCATTTCTTCCAACAACAGAGAAGCAACCACGTCCTCTAGCACAAGTGTCATTGTATTACTCCCAATAGCCATGACTAAGCTATCCCAAGAGTCTGGAAAAGAACATAATATGTTGATACAGTTGTCCTCATCAATGATATTAATATCCATAGATGATAATTGTCTTAGAACAGTATTAAAAGCATTTAAATGATTAGTCACCTAACTGCCATCACTCATCCTTAGAAGACACAGTTTCTTTCTAAGAAACAACTTATTTACCTGATATTTCAACTTTTATAATATTCCTTTCTTGTCTGACAGTTTCTTGGCCGAATATTCACCTAATACATTCAATAGCACTGAATCTACATTGATCACGCTCCTTTCCCTATCCATCAACATTCTATTCATTCTCTCAGCAACTTCATTTTGTTGTGGGGTATATGGTGTGGTATTTTGGCATTCTATGCCCCACTTCTTACAAAACTAATCAAATTCCTTTCCATAGAATTCACCACCATTGTCAATTCTCAGCACTTTAATCCTCTTGTGTATCTGGTTTTCCACAAAAGATTTAAACTCCTTAAATATCTCAAAAACCTTTGATTGCTTCCTCAGGAAATACATCCATGTCTTCCTGGAAAAATCATCTATGAAGGAGTCATAATACATGGACCCACCAAGTGAAGGCACTGTAACTAGGCAAAACACATCACTATGTACTAGTTCTAGATTCCCATTTTCCCTTGTCGCTCCAGATGGGAACCTCACCCAAATTTCTTTCCCATATATGCAATGTTCACAAAAGTTGACTTCTAAAGCACATCCAAGAAAACCTTGATACATACCTTTTCTTTGCATAGCTCAAAGTCCTTTTTCTTCAATATGTCCCTTCCTCTCGTGCCATAGCCTGGTTGGGTCGATTTCATCATGTCTTTTTGAGTCTATTTGAACTGACTTAGCTCGCATCGAGTCGAGCCATAGTGAATTCAATTTCGAGAGAAACGATGCTATTGAATCCAGTCGAGTCAACATTACCTAAAAGCTTGTACAAGGTACGAATCCGATCTCATTTCACTAATACCATCACACTTCTAACCATCACTCATCTTGCTCACAAATATTAGGTTTATTTCCAAACCCATAATGTGTAGCCCACATGGAAGGGTTATTTTCTTCTCATCCTACAGTGTCATTCAGACTCTTCCCCGCTTGACAATTATGGTTGTCAATTCATCCCCTAAGAACAAATCACCCCCATCATATCTTTAATATTCATATAACTATTGTTTGTGTGGTGTCATATGATAGGATGCTCCTGAGTCAATCAACCAAACATCTTGATATGACTGTGTATTGGTCGACGCTGGGTACACATCACCTCCCTTGTCCAAGGTCATCTTTCTCTCAGTCGATTACTTATCGTCGGATCCAACACTGACTTTTGTTGCCTTCGATTTATAGTCCTTTTTATAATGCCTATATTTACTGCATTTCCATCATCTTCGCATCGAATGAACCGAGGATTTATATCTACCCTTCGACTTAAACTTTCTACCAGAGAATCTGCCTTTATCTCTGTCTACCAGTCAACCTCTCACTACCATATGATATTTTGTCGATCCTTCCATTTTATTTCTTCTCATTTCTTCTGACAATAGAGAAGCAACCACATCCTCTAGCGCAAGTGTCATTCTGTTACTCCCAATAGCCATGACTAAGCTATCCCCAAAGTCTAGAAAACAACATAATATGTTGATACACTTCTCCTCATCAATGATATTAATATCCACAGACGATAACTGGCTTAACACAATATTAAAAGCATTTAAATGCTCAGTCACCTAAATGCCATCACTCATCCTTAGAAGACATAGTTTATTTCTGAGAAACAAATTATTTACCCTATATTTCAACTTTTATAATATTCCTTTCTTGTCTGACAATTTCTTGGCGGAACATTCACCTAATACATTCAATAGAACCGAATCTACATTGATCACGCTCCTTGCCTTATCCATCAACATTCTATTCATTCTCTCAGCAACTCCATTTTCGGTTTTGATCGGAAAAGCCACAGTGTAGTCAATAGATTGTCAACATTTCAGATCCAGATCAAGATCCATCTTCAGGACAAAGAGCCTGGGTTTTAAGAGAAAGAGAAGAGTTGGTATAAATACTGGAAGTGGGGAAGTTTCTTAGTGTCGGCTAAGTGGAATTATTTAACAAATTTAATTATTTTGTAAGATATTACTAGGGTTTATTAAAATTTTGTTTATTTAAAGGTTATGATAGTTTATTAATAATTTAGGGTTTCTTATTTAATTATTTAATGTTCTAGGGTTTAGTTTATAAGTAAATTAAAATTTAGGGTTTCTTTTGTTATAAGGTAAATAATGGGTTCTAATTAGTTTTAATGTTGTGTGCTAGAGTATTTAATAATAGGTTCTAGGTTTAGGTTGTGAGTAACAAGTAATTTAAAAATTAGGGTTTCTTATTTATGATTAATTATTTAATGTTCTAGGGTTTAGTTTATGTTAAATTAAATTTTTAATTTTAGGGTTAGGTTAATATAATAAGAGGTTGAGGTGTGCTAGTTTTGGGTTTGAAATTAGGGTTTATTTTTGCTGTGGGGTATATGGTGTGGTATTTTGGCATTCTATGCCCCACTTCTTACAAAAATAATCAAATTCCTTTCCATAGAACTCACCACCATTGCCAATTCTCAGCACTTTAATACTCTTCTATATCTGGTTTTCCACAAGCGATTTAAACTCCTTAAATATCTCAAAAACCTTTGATTGCTTCCTCAGGAAATATATCCATGTCTTCCTGGAAAAATCATCTATGAAGGAGTCATAATACACGGACCCACCAAGTGAAGGCACTGTAACTAGGCAAAACACATCACTATGTACTAGTTCTAGATTCCCATTTTCCCTTGTCACTCCAAATGGGAACCTCACCCAAATTTCTTTCCCATATATGCAATGTTCACAAAAATTGACTTCTAAAGCACATCCAAGAAAACCTTGAAGCATACCTTTTCTTTTCATATCTCAAAGTCCTTTTTCTGCAATATGTCCCATCCTCTCGTGCGATAGCCTCGTTGGGTCGATTTCATCATGTCTTTTTGAGTCTATTTGAACTAACTTAGCTCGTGTCGAGTCGAGCCATAGTCAATTCAATTTTGAGAGAAACGATGCTATTGAATCCAGTCGAGTCAACATTACTTAAAAGCTTGTACACGGTACCAATCCGATCTCATTTCACTAATACCATCACACTTCTGACCATCACTCATCTTCCTCACAAATATTAGGTTTATTCCCAAACCCATAATGTGTAGCCCGCATGGAAAGGTTATTTTCTTCTCATCCTACAGTGTCATTCAGACTCTTCCCTGTTTGACAATTATGGTTGTCAATTCATCCCCTGAGAACAAATAACCCCCATCATATCTTTCATATTCATATAACTATTCTTTGTGTGGTGTCATATGATAGGATGCTCCTGAGTCAATCAACCAAACATCTTGATATGATTGTGTATTGTTCGACGCTAGGTACACATCACCTCCCTTGTCCAAGGTCATCTTTCTCTCAGTTGATTGCTTATCGTCGGATCCAACACTGACTTTTGTTGCCTTTATAATGCTTATATTTACTGCATTTCCATCATCTTCGCATCGACTGAACTAGGGATTTATATCTACCCTTCGACTTAAACTTTGTACAAGAGAATCTTCCTTTATCTTTATCTACCAGTCAACCTCTCACTACCATATGATATTTGGTCGATCAATCCATGTTCTTTCTTCTCAGTTTTTTCGACAACCAAGAAGCAACCACGTCCTCTAGCACAAGTGTTGTTATATTACTCCCAATAGCCATGACTAATCCATCCCAAGAGTCTGGAAAATAACATAATATGTTGATACACTTCTCCTCATCAATGATATTAATATCCACAGATGATAACTGGCTTAGCACAGTATTAAAAGCATTTAAATGCTCAGTCACCTAACTGCCATCACTCATCCTTAGAAGACTCAGTTTCTTTCTGAGAAATAACTTATTTACCCGATATTTCAACTTTTATAATATTCCTCTCTTGTCCGACAGTTTCTTGGCCGAATATTCACCTGATACATTCAATAGCACCAAATCTACAAGAAAAATCTGAATTTTACTTCTTTCTCTTGTTTTAAGTTTCTCCCATTTTTCTGCCAACATGCATGTCGGTTGGGTACCTAGATAGATCATTTTCCATTGTTCTCTATCTATGAGAAGACATTTAATTTTAATATTCCAAACCTCAAAATTATGTCCATTGAATCTTTTTGTCTCTATTCTCGAACTCCTCACCATTATTGACCACGATCTTTAACACAATTTTTTACTTACGACTCTTACTGTACCTACGGTTTAGTTCTCAGCTTCAATATTTGTAAATCAAGATATGATATAATCGCCGAAGCATAAAACCGCTCTGATAACTTACTTGTCAGGGTATACCTAAGCTCTGAGACCACATGTTAGGAAACGAAAGACCCTTCCACACTAATTATAGAAGAAGAGAAAAATAATTTAATCAAGAATGCAAATGACACAAGCAATCACACACTACATTGAGATTTTACCATGCAAACCCTTAATCGGGAAAACCATCATTCATTTGAGCATTCTTCTCTCTTGTTGTCTTATTCATTCAGAATAAAAGGTTACATTCCAACATTGTTCCACACCTAATACAAAATTGACATTATACCCTCTTGCACAAGAAAGAACAAACCTGTATCCAATTCGTCTTACATATGCATGACCAACAACCTACACTTACACATGCATTAACCCACAAAAGTGTGTTCTACGACTACATAACAACAAAAACCTTTACATCCTTATAACACACCTCTTTATAGGCTTTACAACAGGAAAACCCCTAAATATTGGTGCCCAAAACGGTTACAGATCCATGCATATCATTGGCTACAAATCCCTCAAATCCAGGTATTTTGTTACATTCGACTCGAAGTCAGGTTTACCAGACAACTACCAGTGAACCTTCATTTTATCTCTAGTCAATCATCTCACACCTGCACTTCGACCTTTTGCTAGTTGGCTTTCCATCAATATGTTTGACTTTGAATTTACCTAGTCGACTCCCTCAACCTTCGACTTGTTGTCGATCTACCTCGACTTCGACCTGTTTTCAATCCACCTCAACTTTGACTTGTTGTCAATCCACATTGAATTCTATCATCAGTCGATTCACCTCAACTAGAGTTTCAATGCAAAGAATATAACAACCCAACAACCACCAAAACAATAGTACACAACTACTTTCTAGTGGCACACAACCACCACCATAGTAGTACACAACTACTGTTGAGTGGTACACAACCACTGCCATAGTACTACACAACTACATAGCAATCCACTAGTGGCACACAACTACTAGCATGTCGTCCAATAGACCAATGGAATGGAGGCAACTAATATCATGTTTCATGCTTAAAATATGATTTCATGGTGGACTTGGAGAGGATTCATTCAATATGTAGATATTTGAATATTGGATTTGAATATGTATAAGTGAGATTCTCGTCATTGAGCATTACAAAGAATTTGTTGTTTTTTATTAAACGACATTTGTTGAGCCATGAATTGAGTGAGGGCGAGGTTATTACATATAATCGCACCAAATTAGAAAACGAGCAATAATCACAACAAACTAGAGAGTGAGAATGAAAGAAAATGATGGCATAGGTTTCAATATCATTTATTTCTATCATTGTGTCTTGGTTTACACGACTGCGAGATACTTTTATGTTACTATAGGTAAGTTACAAACTTCATTAACCTTCTAAATATATACTCATGTTTTGGAAAACCATGTGTTGTTTTGATGTTTTTTAATTTTTTAATTTTTATTTTTGAAATTTAATATTGGTATATCTTATTGGTTTCATAGATGTTGATGGGACTTAATTACTCTACCTATATTATTTTGATTTTTTTAGCAATTTTTTTAGATTTTTATAATTTTATATATGAAATATTTTGTTGGTTTAGAGATGTTGATGGAATTCATTAATCCTTGCCTTAAAGACTTTATTTTCCAACAAGAATTTATTTTCAATATGTGTTAGTGTTTTAGAATAATTTAAAAATACTAACTTCCAATTCACCCATATCACCTCATTTGCCTAGTTCTTGGATATACACCATCAATGCAATGACACTACTTGCAATCATACTAAGTGCATAATCAATTTATCAATCTAACACAAATGATAATCAAGTTGTCAAGCAACAACTCCTTTTTTATTACTCTTGGTGTTGCATTACCCTATATGGTGGTGAAGTGCTCATTTTTTAGGGTTTCATTTGTCCTTGTCTTCACCTTATTCATGCAAGTATATTCTAGTGACATGTAGATGGCCCCTCTAGGTCTTCTCTTCTACGATGGTTGTCGCCCCCCAGTTGGAATTTGAAGGGCAACATGATTGTCAAATATGACCAAACTTTTCATCTTATTGTCTCTTGGAACAGGAAAACAAGTCCACTGAAAATATTCATGATATGAAATAAATTTGATAAAAACGTCGATATAGTTCGGATATATGTTGGAGGCTCCAGAATATCATGAATCATCCATGATCCATATAAATATGGATAGACTAGACATATGTCCATTCTTCACTTGGAATAAGGAATATATTAAGAATCAAGCGCAAGTGGTGGTTAAAGAGGAATAACTCCTCCCACACGAAGCCACCCATGAGGGTTGCCACCATTTACTCTGTCCATACAGTGCATAGCCAACATTAGAAAAAATATACGATAAATACTTAGCAAGGCATGGATTTAGGTATGATGACAAAAAGGTGAACATTATTCTTGAGAATTTCTTGCCACTTGGAAGTTTCCCATATCTCCATAGGAGATGAATAAGGTGAGGGTAGAGGATCCAAAGGGGAGGTACCCGAGAGGATTGAATTTCATAGAAAGAGATTCCAATTCCTGGTGTGGAAGCTCTCCCAACAAGAGGTGAAGGTGATCTATAAACTACCATGGATATTCCATTGGAAAAGTTCATCAAAACATATATTGAACTATTATGATATCTAAGATTATGCAATTTATTTCCTTAGATCCCAGATTAGTTATTACTATCTTATTGCTTAGATTTATGAAAGTAATTAAGGAAGAGAATGAAAAATGGGAAAAAAATATACACACCACCCAATCAATTGAACACAATATGTATCCTAGGAAACCCAATACGAAAGAAAACCTAGATATAAGGTGAGGCCTATGCCCTTCTGTCTTTTATTTAGTTATGAAAAGAAAGTACAAAGAAAGAGGCATTCACTATGGATTTTCCTTTGACATTGTGGCCTGAAAAACTGCTATATAATCTCCTAACTCCTCTTTTATGCTCTCAAAATACCACTCCCTTGATGATCTTCTCAACTATGGAACAATTACAATACTAAATAATGGAACCCCTTATCCTCCTAGTAGCCCAATATTTAACATAGATTGATAGTCATCTAGGGTTAGGGTTTTGACTTCCTCAACCCTCAATTAGTGATAATTTCTGGATGTTATAGAATATTTTAGAAATTCCACATGTGTCTAGCCCCACATGTTTGAGTAATGGGGGTTGATGTGGCACCCACTCTTACCATGTTGGTCAATAAGGTAGGTCAGCTTGCGAGAGGCATAAATTTTGCATACGAGCTTCAATTGAGGTGATTTTTGCACTGTTGGAAAGGTCTCAAAATGTAGAATACCGTTGAGGATGATAGCATGGGTTTTGGACACCACATAAAAAAAAAAACATTTAATTCCTCAAAATGTATCTCGAAGGTTGCGTACCCCAATTCTCCAAATTGAGACCTACCACTAAAATGGTTCTGCAAGTTGATTCCTCCATTTTTTTCCACCCTGATTTTTCCTGCAAGATAGATGAAAAATTATATGATGATCCAATCCAAATTATAATATTTCCAATGGTCAAAAATTGTGGAAACGGACTAGGCGAAAAACCTCTATTTTCTTTGTCCAATCAAGAATCCCCATGGCATCACGAATGCAAATAGGAGAGTAGTGGAAAATTTAATTTAAAAATCTACGCGTTACAACACATTTTCTATTGTTAGTCACCCATAATGAGGGACTCTCAATGTAATACCGTAAGGCCAAGCCCCTGTGAAATGTAGTAATGTTTGTAGGCTGGTGAGCCAAGTAATTATAAGTTGGTAGGATTATGTGTTTATTAGGCCGAAGAGCCTAGATGCTAAGGTCAGTGGGCCTGATTTATGTGTATGTAATTATGCATATTATTAATAAAATACATTGTTGTGTGTAGAATGACCATGAAGAAAGAGTTATGGGGGACTAAGATTCACTAAGTAGGTAAAGGAATGGGGTTGAGAGGCTAGGAGATAGGGTATAATCTTGAGGGATTAACCCAAGGGAATATTATAATGTTTTCCTGAAAAGTACTAAAATTGGGAAAATAAACCCAGTTATCCTAAGTTCCTTTGAGGAGAGAAAAAAACTCCAACAGGAGAGGAGCGTGCTCTATGAGAGACAAGTGTCACCCAGGACACATGTCTATTTATGTTTGAAGTTCCAACTTTGTTGGGGGACATGAAACATTCTGGACACCTTCCCAAGGATTTCTCTCTCACCATTGAATATCTCTCACTATTCAGTGGGCTGAGCATTTTTCTCACCATTTTCCTTGCTCGCTCTCAACATTCTGACCAGTCTGGACATTTAGTTTTTCATGAGTTCATCCTCAGCATGTTGGCCATCCCTTGTGCACTTCACTCACGAACTAAGAAAGTACGTAGCCAAAATCATTTCCAACTTTGTGAACCTCTGTAAACTACAAAGTCATTCCCTTCCCTTACCCGATTGTTGGTGGTTGTGGATTGAAGAGGTGAGTTTTCAAGCATGTGGTTGAAGAGGTGGGTTTCCAGGCCCGTGGTTGAATAGGCAGGTTTTCAGGCCCGTGGTTGAAGAGGTAGGTTGCCAGGATCGTGGTTAAAGAGGTAGGTTGTCGGGCCTGTGATAAACTCTCTCTAGGTGAGAGAGTTTTTCTGGAAGTGATTTCTCCTGGAGGTGGTCCAGTACTAGCTATGGAGCTCTGATGAATCTTGATCCAACCTATTGCTAAATCCTTGGAAGGGAATTGGAGCAGTTGATGGACTATGGAACAATGAAGGTGCATATTCCTGGGGTGGGACATACATGTGGAGAATGAGAGTCTGTGAGAAGTGGTCATAAGTAGGATTCTTGGAGAGAATCCTTCCAGTTGCATAGTGCAGTTTCCCATAGCCACAACCTAGGTCTAAGATTCCTTTTCCCTGAGTGGATTTTAGTCCCAACTCGGGGGCGGCCCACTGCGGTTTGTGATGAGCAGTGTTGTGTAAGTTTGGGAGGTTCATGGAAGGTATGCACGTAGTTGGTGGTCATATATTAAAATATAAGTACCAAATATTTTTTCTTTGTATGATGTGTATTGTGTACATGTGTTATAATGTTATCATAATTGTATGTGTTTATTGCATGTATGTATTATTGTTTCTTCCGCATAAAATGTGCATGAACAAAATGTTGTGTCATTTTAGAATTTCATTATATATATATATATATATATATATATATATATATATATATATATATCTGTGTGTATGTATGTATATCAGAGAATTGATAGTTTTCCAGTGCTCCTTTCCAAATGCCGATGTGTACCTTCTCAACACTTCCACTGCATGGGAAATATTTGGTCAAGTGGATAACTTCACATACATCAGACTACCAACTACACTTTCATAGGGAGCAAGTGTTGTGTCGTCTATTTATTCCTATTTCTCTGGACACTGTTCATCAGTAAGCCTTGCTCCCATGGGAATTCTCACCTTCACCAGTTTACAATACTGCATGTTGAATCGTTTCAGAACTATTTTAGTATACTTTTTCTGCTTCAACTAGATATTTCTAGCGACTGGATATCTCTTAATCTCCATTCCCAGAATGAAGTTAACTGCATCGATGTCCTTCATGTCAAACCTGGAGGATATCTGCTTCTTCACCTCATTTATTGTGTCCATGATGTTTCCAATCATCAACATGTCATTGACGGACAATTTTAGTCTTAAGTAGACTAATGACACCTATACCAACCAATCCAAAAATGTTATTCCTGAATAAATGCGCAAATCTCTCTTTTGCTGAACTGTTATATAGTGGAGGTTGTCGAAATCATGTTTCATGCTTAAAATATGATTCATGGTGGACTTGGTGACAATTCATTCAAAATGTATAGATTTGAATATTGGACTTCCCGAGGATTCACTCAATATGTAGAAGTGAGATTCCCGTCATTGAGAATTACAAAGATTTGTTTTTATTTATTAAACAACATTTGTTGAGCCATGAATTTAGCGAGGATGGGCCCATTACATCTAATCACAACAAATTAGAAAACGAGCAATAATCACAACAAAGTAGCGAGTGACGCTGAAACAAACCTATTACATTGGCTTCAATATGAATTATTTCTGTCATTGCACACAAGTTAACAAAAATACTATAAAAATACTAAATTTTCCCATATCATCCCATTTGCCTCATTCTTGGATCTACACCATCAATCCAATGACACTATTTTCAATCGTAATGTCTCCATAATCAAATTTTCACTCTAACACAATCACCAACTCCTCGTGCACTACTCTTCACAGTGCACTACTTTATATGGAGGTGAAGTGGTCACTTGTTATAGTTTCATTTTTCCTGGTCTTCACTTGGAATAGGGAATATATTAAGGAGAAAGTGTTGGAATATGGGAGAAAACCTAGCTAGAAGGTGAGGCATATGCTCTGCTCTATTTTCCTATGTTATGGAAAGAATGTACAAAGAAAAAGGCACTCACTATGGCATCTCCTTTGACATTGTGGCCTAAATGGTTGCTTCAAAATATCCTACCTCTTATGTTATGCTCTTGAAATACCACTTCTTGGATGTTCTTCTTAACTATGGAACAAGTACAATACAAAAGAATGGAGCCCCTTCTCCTCCTAGCGGCCTAGTATTTAACATAACCTGATAGTCATCTAGGGTTAGGGTTTTTACTTCCTCAACCCTCAATTAGTGATAACGTTTGGACCTTCTAAAATATTCTAGAAAGTCCACATGTGTCTATCCCCACACATTTATGTAATGGGGGATGATGTGGCATCGAATCGTACCATGGTGGTCAACAAGGTAGTTCAACTTGTGGGAGGAATAACTTTTGTGGCTCTAATTGAGACAATTGTTGCACCATTGGAAAGGTATACAAATGTAGAACATTGTGGAGGGTGTGTGATCAATTTTCAGACACTATAATTCCAAAAAATGTCATTTAAGGCCTCAAAATGAATCTAGAAGGTTCTAGACCCTAATTTTCCAAACTGGGACTTGCCACTAAATGGACCTACAAGTTTATTCCTCCAAGTTTATTTTTATTTTTTTAGACAAATTATTTTTAATTTTTTGTAATTTTGTATATGAAATTTTTTATTGGTTCAGAGATGTTCATGGAGTTCGCTATCTCTTGTGTCAAAGTATTTACTTTCCATATTTGTTGTTTTAAATAATATAAAAATACTAAATTTCAATAAGAGGAAAGGATCTCTCATTTTAATTATACTTGAGAATATTGAATATCTTCAAGTGGTTGAGGTAACCAAAGGATATCTAAAACAGGTGTTTCGAGTAAAAACTTCATAACTTCTTCATAAAAGATCCAAATTTAGTAAGCCCAAATGTATTGGTTATAGTAAAATATGTAGTAGTTTGTGTAACATTTTCAGATCCACAAAATAAATATTACATGCAGGGAACGCTTTATAAGTACACTCTCTAGAATATGCCAGAATTCAGCAAGGTATGTCATTTTTTCTATAACTCCTTTTCTGGGAGGTTCTAAGAAGTGAAACCTGTAGAAATTGCAGACAACACACTGAATAACATTGTGTACAATGTTTAGACCTTTATTCATTACAAGTACATAGCTATGATTATTACAAGTTAGGGTTGTTGACTACTCCAAAACTAGTCCTATGAGACTAAAGTAAAGTTTGATAAAAATGCTAGTCTCTTGTTAAGGAAGGTTTGTAGGTATGTGATCATATAAACAAGGTCTATTACAGAGTTACAAATCATATTTGGATGATGAAATTGATGAGGTATTTTGGTTGAGGTACATGTTGGGTACATGGTTGAGACAAGTAGTTGATGAGTTGGCACATACATGAGGTGTATAGTAAATGATGTTGGTACATGTTGATGAGTCATAGTTTATGTCTATTTGATGCATGATTGGTACAGATTTGGTGCATGGTTGATGCAGTCGTTGAGGGTACAAGTTGAGGTACAGGTTGGTGCATGGTTGATGCACTTGTTTATGGTACACGTTGATTACAGGTTTTTTGTTATAGATTAATGCATGGTTGATGAACTTGTTTATGGTACAGGTTGATTGGTACAAGTTTGCAACAATATATATCACAGTGATATTGTGACAATGGTTCCATCATTCTACTTTTATTTCATGGTGGTTGGATGGGTAAAGGAAAGGTGGTTGTAGCCTGAGAACATAGGGTGTTGTAGCCTCCTTCTAGTTGTATCCAGAGAATTTGGGAGTTGGAGCTTCCCTCGGGTGGTAGCCTGAGAAACTAGGGGGTTGGAGCCTACTTCTACTTGTTGCTGGAAAGAAAAGGAAGTTGGTGCTTCCAATGAATGAAATTATTAAAGACATATAAGAAAAACCATTATGTGGTTTTCTTCCGCTTTGGGTTTCCACGTAAAAAAATTGGTGTACTGTGTATGTGTATGATTGTTCATTTGTTCATTGTTTATTTATTCTGGAATTATTGGATGATAATGATACATTGATATAACACTTGCATTTTGTGTTTAAAAAATATTAAATTGCTCTATTACTGATTCACCCCCCCCCCTCTCAGTAATCCAACAACTATCACATTACAAAAGGAACAATAAATTATTTATGTCTTCTTATTTGGTATTTACGATAGTACATTACTGTTGATTTCCAAAATTGACTATCCGTAAGAGGGTAAACTGCGAAATTGATCCATACACCTTCTAGTATCAAGCATTGTGGAGACACAAGACTTCTTTACATTTTTATGAAATTTACAATGATTTCGTTTCAGTTTTCAAAGGACTGTTATTTGGTAAAAATACCGCCAAGATATCAGACTAGGCTAGTAAATTCTTGGAGAAACGGGGAATGTTAGAGAAGATGGAAAATCATAGTGTTATTAGGATTTTCTGTTCCAAGGAAAATTCCTCTTTTCTTCCATACCATGTGTCTGATAAAATTTTTATTACGGAAGTATAAAGGCAATACAATTTTCAGTTGCACTTTTTCCATGAAAAATGGGAAAAACAATTCATACCCTTGCCTTGGAAAATTGGAGACTTTATATTCAGGAATATAAAAATAATTGATGAGTTTGTGAATCACTTCCATAACGTAGATCTGAAATATGTTAAAAATATAAAGGGGTTTGACCCTAATAAAATATTCATGGAACATATGTTGTCAATAGGATTCAAAAACTCATTCATTCATACTGTTTTGAGTGAATAAGAAGACAAAAACTTAGGTGCTCCTACACACAACGTTGGTTACATGGAAACAATACTTAGTACTAACAAATTTTACAAGAAAAAAGGAAAAGGTCCCATTGAGAAGAGTGCCCAGTCTCTCCCTTTTACTCCTAAAACCACCACATCTCAGAGGAATTCTCTAGTGACCTACCCAACTTGAAAAGTTACCAATAATAGTTCAAGTGAAGGAGGAGAAAAGAATCCCCCTCTCATAAAATCAAGGGGGGATTTCATAGTTTGAAATAAATCTGATTAAGAAATATTTATGTGTTTATAGATAGTAGGAAGGAAATTGTGGGAGAATCATTACAACTAGTAATGTTGTGATAGGAGAAGGAGAATATTGGAAGTTCTCAAAAAGGAAAGTGAGTAGGAGTGCAGAGGCCTAGAGGATTAGAGGAATCTCAAGAAGGTTCCATAAGAGAGAAATAGAGATACCAAGAGGCCATGATCATGATGAGAAGCTTAGTGAGGTATATTGTATCAAGATGAAATGGACTTGTTAGTGCAGAGGCTTATTGCAGCTCAGAGTGAAGATGGATAAGATCACAAAAGAAGAGGTGAAGATGACTAGAGATAGTTAGATAAAGGGTTCAGAAGAAACCCATTTCTAGATAAGAGAAAGTACCAAATAAGTTGGTAAAAACAAGATAATTAATGAGGAAATTGATATAGAGCTTGTTGATTTAAAGGAACATATTAGTGTGATGATGAAGTTGTTCCAAGAGAGAGTTAAACAAGACCAAATATATGGTTGGAACTTGAAGAAGAAATTTAAATCGCCTATTATAAACTTATATCTAAGGATGTTGAGACAGAGCTTCAAGAATATATTGTATTCTTGGATCAAAGAAGAAAAACTCAGAGAAATTGATTACGTAGATTCTTTGGTAGTAGGACCAGTAGTTCACTTTTGTGAACCAGAGCAGGGAGTGACGCTTGGAAAAGAATATGAGGGATGAGATGAAGACGTCATGGAGAGCTTGGAAATTTCATTCCAACATAAATATAGGATTCTAGAGGCATTTGAAGGGACTCAAGTGTCTCATTTTTTTAAAACTAAGAATCTGTGTGTATGTGTGGGTTATGCGGGTTATGAAGATGGACAGTTATTAAAAAATTCCATAAAGAAAGAGGATGATGCAAAATTATCTCAAAGAGACAAAGTAGATGAAATGAAAGGACTCATTCTAGTGACAGAAAGGATGAATTCAAATACTGAAGATAAGAGACAACACTAAAATGTAGTGTCCTTGAATTTCAATGAAAAGCTAAAGTTGTTGGAAGACTGGTTAGAAAAGACTAACGTTGAAGATGGATATCTCATAGAAGAAATTGAGGTAATAGATTCACCTTTTGAAAATCAAAATATTTTTAGTAAATGTAAATATATGCTAACATAAAATTGGAGAGGAATTTTCTTTGAAGACAATAGTAGGGTTCTGAGAAAGAAATCTCTACAAGAGAGAAAAGTGGATGAAGATCATTTAAAAATTGTAGAACCAGTTGTTGAAAAAGATAGGATCGAGAGAGATATAAGTCATCATAAGGTATTTGTAAATAAGGAATGACACATTCCTTTGAATCAAGTCAAGAAACAATTGGATTCTTATGATGAGGTTTTGAGGCAGCCATTTAGCTTATGTAAGCATGAGGAGAATGCATAACACAGTAGTACAAAACATAACATAAATTTAGAGGACATCCAAGAGGAAAAAGATGTTGTTAAGATCAATGAAATTTCAAGGAATACAAATGAATATAAATCTCAAGAATATACATATGAAGGATTAAATGAAGCATAAAAACAAGTTTTGTTTATGACTCAAAATGAGCTCCAAGAATGTCCCGAGTGAAATGTTTTATGTAATGTGTTTATTATGTGTGCAGGTGTAATCGGAAATGTGATTTCTAGAGATGGAAGAAGATAGCCTTCCAAAAAGAAGAAACAAGATTGGAGAAGGAAACTATGTGCCCTAGAAATTTTTGAAGAATTTTTTGTAGAATAATGGGAGAGAGTTATTATAACTCTCACAAAAAACATTGCTAATACAATAGAAGCTTAGTGCAGAGGATCTAGAAGTAGAATGAGCGCAAAGGAAATTTGAGGGAGGAAAGTCAAATAAAAAGGAAAGCATAAGACTTCAAATTTGAGACAACATTCCGAGGATAATGAATATGTGAGGAAAAAAAAACGTTGGCTTAAAGATACTCTCAATGATGAAGTACATGGAGTCCTGAAATGGGTTATGAAGGACTACAGTGATGCAAGTATGGAACTTGTCAAAGAAAGGATGATAGTGAAGGATGATAGAAATGCATAAGTAAATGATCATTTGTGCATGACTATTGAGAAATACTTACAAAAAGTTATTAAATTTTTATTACTAATCTATCATTTTAATGAAATCAAAGAACATAGTTTGTTTTAAAAATCAGGTAGAATGAACATGTAGCTTAGAGATATGCATTATTGGTTGCATGAATTTTTATTTAGTGAGTAGTGTTCTCAAGGAGTTGAGGATAGACATAAGTGTGAAGAAAAAGGGATGACAACATCGATACAAAAAAATTGTGGACATTTGAAGTAGTCGAATTGTAGCAATGATGTGTACCAACAAAAGACAAGACTAGACACAAAATTAGATGAGTTATGGAATCATTTGATGAAGATTGCCAATTGAAAATACCAAAAGTAGAAGAAGAAGAATAAGATAAAAATGCAAGTAAAACTTATTGAAGGAAGAACAGTGTTTGCATAGAAAAAAAGTAAAGTTTGGGATACTAGAGAATTGTAGACAACAATAATGCAACAATAGGACATCAATGCAAGTGTACAACAATACAAGTTTTCGGATCCAAGAAGACTTGAACAAATGAAGGCTCATGATTATGATATCATGAAACATTTTAACCCTGAGAGTCTTATGCAGGAGAATTTCCCATCATAAATCAATCAGTTTGAGAAGGCCTAAGGGGGTATTAAAAATTACTAGAGGGAGTGGGTTTCCCTTAATTCAATTATTGTATTTGTTTCCTAAGTTTTGTCATTATATTCTAGAATGATAGGGTTGTTAGGAAGAACACAATTTTTTTCCTAATTTATTATGTAAATGGATTAATGAAGAAAATTAGTTGAGTAGGTGGATTTTCCTACGTATGGAGGATTCGATGAAATTGATAATCATCAATTGTGGAGAGATGAAATGATATTATTGTAACTAGTTATAGGAATTTAGGGATTTGTTTGATGCATTGGGAGTTTGGATTCCATGCATAAAACTGTAAGCTTGTAGTCATGTAATAGGTCCAATTAGTGAGAAATTGGGTCAATGAGAAAGTGTGGCCAATTAGTAAAAATATGTCCAAAGGAGTGAGAGAGGGTCGAGTAAATGCCTAACTATCAAAATAGACCATAGAGGTATTTTTGAAATTTTGCATGGAAATCAAGTTAATAGAAGCATTGTGAATTATGTGTGTATTTATTTGTCGATAAGCATGAATTTGTTTTGATAAATCTATGAATGGAAAAGTGGGGTTCTGTGTGAGCCAATAGAGATTTGTGATCATATTATAGAAAGGGGGTTTTCTGTGTGAAAGAGTGAGTCTAAAATAAAGGAAGTTGCCATGAACTTCATGGAAGGTAGAAACTTGGGAGGAATGAAATCAAGGTGAATTTGAAGGGTCTGTAAACTTCGTTGAGGTTTATAAGTTCATAGGAGAGGAGATTAAATTATGATCGTTGATTATTCAAGATCAATGACTAAAACAACAACATTTCAGATTGGTTTAAAGTCTTGAAACCATAATAAATCATAACCCTTGATCATCATTGATTAACTAGGAAGATTGATAAAGCAAAGGGAGAAATCATTACCATGATCAAGAGTGGATATCTACTTAGAGGGATATAGATTAATGTTTTTGGAAGGATACACGTGATAGTTGACCCATCAAGACAAAAATCGTAGTGGACTGAAGGCGAATGGATTGTGACCATTGATCGCGAAAGATTTGTAACGACCCCACTGTTACGACTACAAGTGAAGCATAAATGCAATTTTTTTTTTTGTTTTAGGCAGGAAGGTAATGACGAAAATAATTTAACCACACAAGCTAACGACGAACACATGCACGCCGATTCGGAAATAGACAACAACAACTCAATGCACTAGCACAATGAGGAATGGGGCGAAACATGTGTAGATCAAAATATAGAAATAACTACCCGCCCAACATAAACACAATGATGCCTACAGGCTAAGGGAACACATCCACATTCCTGACACAATGGTCTCAATGACCCAAAAACTAGAACTTGAAGGGCGCGCAAATCCAACACATGAAGGAGTTCAACCAAAGCACCATTAGCAACTTACAACAATCAACAAAACCCACACAGAAAGCACAGACTCCTGGCAAGTTATCATTCACCTCTATCCAATAGGGCGTGCCATGATCCCCTCACCCAGACTCATGCCATCCCCAAGTGATAGGTGCGACGAGAACCCTGGTGCAACACAACCTATATGGACCAAGAACTCGAAATAGATCCAATGTGCTAGGAGCCAAAATAATTGGCAAGAAGACAACACCTGCGCCCCCTAAGCAATGGGTCGACAAGATGCAGATGACATCGCTTAGACTTAAATTTGCGCAACTAACCCAAGGGTTTCTCAAATTCTCACGAGGCTTTTCTTAGGTGGGTGCCTTTTATGGTGCAACTTCCTAGGTGGATTTCATTAACCATCATAAAACTTGTTCAAGTACATAGTAACGGACCGATCTAAAATTTAAACATGACAATCTTCAAGGAATGATATACCCTTCCATTTAAAAGGGGGTTTTATCAGTTTACTTAATCAACACTTTTACCCTTCTGGTTCAACACTAAACAAGGAAGCCATAACCCTAAAATGTAAAATTTCTAAAGAATTTATCATTTAATCCTACATTAAGACTAGACAATAATCGATAAGGATTCCCAATCTTCACTCAAGGAATAATTTTTTTTCCTAACTTATGAGTTGAATGGACACTACCGATTATAAAACGATGAAGGATATATTAGATACTAAGTAATGAATCATCAATAAAGGTCAGCATGCACAAGCTGCAATTATGAATTAGTGATAGCCAAGAACACGCTCAAGGTAAATCAAGTGTCCACTCCACACACACACACACACATATATATAGTAAATTCGACGTCCATTTAATGTATATAACAAGTGTATAACACTGCTCACTAGCATTGATATCTAAAATTGATATCTATCGCTAATGAAATCTAATACTAAAATAATTTCTTATTGTTGTCATAATAATGAACTGAGACTGTCATAAAGTCAAATCGTTGTCATATCTGAACTGATAATGATATCTAATAAAAAATGAAGATGTCATAATTGCTAATCATTGTATCTGAGGTAGAGGGTAATAGAGAACATGAACCTAAATTTTTTGTTTTATAAATCTACATTCACGCCTTCAACAATTAATTCTTTGTCACCCATTATTATATAAATCCGACTACTAGAATCACAACAAATATATCTAGGTCGCACAACAACTATAAATCATTGTTAATAAATTAATTTGTTGTGTCAAGTCATTTTTACAAGAAGGGGGTGAATAAAAATCACAGTCAAAAAGGGAAAAAAAATGCAGTCATTGAAGTAACAAATCACAGTCTAAAGAAGGTAATAACTAAGGGTAAATTTGTCAAGTACATTCACCAACGAATTACATTAAATTGCACTCTTCAGAATGGTAAAACTGCCATGCAGTAAAGGTAACAATTTGCAGTCTTTAAAAGGAGAAATCACCAGACAATTATGCGTGACGATTTGCAATATTAAACGGTAAAATCGTTGTGTATTAAAGGTAACCATTTGCAGTCTTAAAAGGGAAAAATCGCCAAGAAATTATGGGTGATGACTTGCGATCTTGAAAGGTAAAATCATTGTGTATTAAAGGTAATCATTTTCAATCTTTAAAAGGAAAAATTGTGATGCAAATAAGGGGAACAGTTACAGTCTTTAAACAACCGCAGGCACACCAGAACATCGCAAAAGTTAAAGCCATCACAAAATCCAGGGAACGATTGGGTAATGATTGAAGTGGTTGGGTAAAAGTTAAATGTAAAAATTTTGGTGTTAAATCACCAAGGAAAATGAGTTGGATGTTGGGTAAATGCCCAGAAAAATGAAATGAGAGATGGAAGGTTCCACTCTAAAAGATATGGAAAATTAAAGGAATCATGTGCCATTGATAGCATGAACTGACTGTCGGATAATTAAAAAAAAACAGAGGCTAACAAATGAAATAATTGTATAGTTGGACGACAACATATGTATTCTACATTACAGTGACATCTTCATAAATTCGGCACCTAACTGTGATAAAAATAATAATTGGAAATCATTTAACAAATAAAAGAACGTAGGCATATAACAAAATCAAAATTGGAGATCGAACTCACTCTCGCTAAAAAACAGGCAAAAAAAAATGAAATGGGATCGGATATTTAAATGGAAATGCAGTAAAACGCAGGGAATAAAAACGCACCCAGTATACACCACCATGCGCCACCATTTAGGCACAGTAAACACAAGGTTTTTGAGTATAAAATTCATCATTGTTGAGAGTAAAAAGGCATAGTCATTCAAGGTAATTTTTCGCTGTAATTCAAGGCGTATCTTTATCGTCTTTTCGGTGAAAAGAAGAAAAAAAAAATGGAGTCCAAAAATAAAAAGAAGCGTTGTCATTAAAATCGCAGAGAAGAAAGATGAATAGCACACAGAGGTATTGAATGGAAAGAAGGAGTAAGACAACACTCAACCCAGAACATCAATAGGGGTAGATAGCTGGGCTAACTATCCTTCACTCACCATCCACGCACAGAAAAGTAGGGCATTAGAATATATAGGTCACTATGCACCGATGAATTAGGGAAGATGACGAAGTAAAAGGTACCAATCTTCACAAAAAATCAATAAAACCAATAGGACATTCACAACATTCAGGGATTGAATTCCAAGGTAATCAAGTCAAGCAATGAGCTTAAGGCTATAAGGAAATTAAGTTTTCAATTAAATTTCTAATTCAAACACCTTCTTTACACAGTTAAAAGTACATAAATGAAATCATAAGGTCATAATAATATACCATGCAGAATAAAACCAAGTGTATCGTAGCCCAAGGTGACATCTCTAAGTCATTGTCCTTCACGCTCCATGCATCTCCCGCTTGTCGACCAATGAGACTTCACTAGTACCTTCCAACCAATGCTAGGGGTACTCTTCCACAATAAACCATAGAACAAATACCTCCCTGGTTGCCTCACAAGGATGGGCTACCACTCCTGACAAAGTTGGGTATCCCATCTCCCACAAGATAATTCAGTCAAGTCTAAAATTCTGCAGTGTAACGTTACGCATAACCGAGGAGATCCATCCTCCTCCTCCTCCCTCCTTTATATAGATTTTCTAATTAAATCCTTTCCAAATTCCCATTTAATTTGTTGTTCACTAATTTAATTAAAAAAATATCCTCTTCGTACATGTGTCATCCATCCCCTTATTTGCACCAGGAATTAATTTCATTAATTATTTATTCACTCCTATTTCCCTCACCCACCTAAAAGCATTCCTAGAATCACTCCTAGGTGTCCCCATATTCCCTTACACATTTTAATGACTTACCCCCTTACTAATTTACTAGTTGAGTTCAAATTAGAAAGTTCTTAAAGGCAAGATTACTTGATAAGTTAGTCATTCTTTTTTTTCCTTATGTTTCCCTTTCTCTTTATGTTTCCCCCATTTTCCCTTAGTTTCCTATTTCTTTTAAATTTTCCTCTTTCCCATTTTATCTAAAAATCAAATTAGCAAGTGTAGGAAATTACCTCTTGCCCCTTTTTTCTTTTTAATTAATAAATTTTAATTAGCATAAGTAACAAAACAACTGTTTCCCTTTTTGTTAAAAATGTAATCACCAAGGTAAGTTGTTTTTTTTTATAAATTAAATGAATGGCTTACCCCTTTCTCGTCACATGTTTAATGATGGTCATTAGTATTATTTATTTAATTATATATATATATATTTACCACAAGTATCACTTAGACATAGATTTTATTTTCCTAGGTTGGGCAACATTTTATTAGGGAGATTATTTTTAATTTTTTTTATCACATTATTTGTTCTAAGGCCATCTAGGTTTAATCACTTATTAGTTAACAACATGACGTTCCCTTTAGGATGCACTAGGTGCTCCAAGGGTGCCACTCACCTCATTTTGTTTCCCTTGCGCGATGTTCCCTTTAGGATGCACTACATGCTCCAAGGGTGCCACTCCCCTCATTCTATTTTTCTTGCGCGACGTGCCCTTCAGGGCACACTACATGCTCCAAGGGTGCCACTCGCCTCTTGGATGACTTGGTAAACATAAAAAACCCCTGGAGTAAATACTCCGTCAGGTGATCTTGTGGCAGACTAAGGGCCTCTAAGGAATAAGGCCCCGACATTATTTCGTATCCCTTAGAATCATCGTGAGTGACTATCGTAGTCTACCCTCACGACATTGTGGGTCTTATCAAACTAGGTAATCATTAACATACAGTTCGAGCCATGATGGGAGTGCTCGTAGGCTGTGGCATGGCTGTTTTCCACACCTCTACCTCAATGTCATTGGTTATCATACATGACTCCTCTACTCCACATGTGAGTTTGGTCGACAAGCTATCATCAGCCTACATCATCAACGAATCATGTCAAAAATAAAATCCATAATCATAACATCTAATCATATGCACATAACTCATATATATACAAAAATCAAACCCCAATAGTCCACTCCCTGACTCGATCCGGAGTCCAAGGGTTTCATCGATTCCTTTGCATCCTCGAGGTCCAAAATATTGCACACTCAGGAGAATCGAGTCAATAGCAACAATCTATATCAATACAACAAAATAACATGTCATCTTATCCACAAATCCTCATAATCCTAATCGAATTCCCAATAGTATAATAATCTGGATGACTTGCAAGAAAGTGTCCTCAAAGAATAATTTCACTTAATGCGGGCAAGAGAGGGATGTTACATACAGCCCCTCTTGGTATAAATTTCATCCCAAAGTTTCATAGTATATAAGTGCCAAAATAATGTGTATCACAATATCATAAGTCTATCTATCCAACAAAAATTGAAACTGTTGGCGCATATCATATGCGTCCTCCGAGGTTTCTGAGTGTGGAGTATAGTTGTCCCATTGTACCTTTACTTGATTTACTATTCGATGTCGTAGTTGTCGAATACGATGATCCATGATGCAGATCGTCTCAACCATGAGCACACCCTCATATGACACCCGCAAGGTGCTCAAGTCAAAACATGTGAAGGATCACTAATCATAATGTCTCAAACAGAGACGTGAAAGACATCATGCATATTCCTCAAGAATAAGGCAAGGCTAATCAATAGGTCATGGGCCTCTATTTTCCACAATATTGTAGGATCCCATGAACCTAGGAGATAGTTTATCCCCTTATCCAAAATTGATCGAACTCTTATGCGGTTTCAATTGAAAGAATACTCGATCACCACATCGTAACTACAGTCGACATGACGTGCATCGACATAACCCTTCTATCAATCTTGCGCTTCCTTGATCCTTTGTCTTGTAGTTTTCATTTAATATTCCATTTCTTGGATCTCTTCCAGTCCCACCAAGACCCTATCCTTAGGCCTATCCCAACTCAAAGTCATCTGACACGATCGTTGATAAGGAAACTCGAAAGGTGCCATCTTAATGGTGCTTTGGTAACTATTTTTATAAGCGAATTCTACTAGTGGCATGAGTTCTTCCCAACACTTTTGTTGTTCCATCACGTACATATGCAACATATCCCCCAAGACCTGGTTTGTTCATTCGGTCTCCCCGTATATCTCTGGGTGATATGCAGTACTAAAGTTAAGTTGGGTTCCCAAGGCCTCTTGGAAACTAGCTCAAAATCATCCAATAAACATCGATCCTTGATTAGCTATAATCCTCTTAGGCATGCCATGTAGCCTCACAATATCACTGATGAAAACTCTAGCTATGTCAGGTGCTTGATATGTCGTACACACCTGAATAAAATGAGCACTCTTCGTCAGAGTGTTGACTACCACCAAAATTGAGTCATGTCTCCTTGTCGTCAGTGGAAATCCAACAATGAAATCCATCTATATAAACTCCCATTTCGATTTTGGAATAGTGTGTGACTGTAGTAATCCTGTTGGATGTCTATGTTCATCCTTTATCTACTAACATTCTAGACATCTGGACACATAGTTGACTATGTCTTCCTTCAATCCTTTCCAGAAGAATAAGGTTTTAAGGTCTTCAGTTATCTTCGTGACTCCCGGGTGAGCCATGTACACCTCTCTGTGAGCCTCATTTAGGATCAACTCCTCAACTCATCATTTAGTGGTATGTAAATTTGATTTTTAAATCTCAGTAGTCCATCGTCATCCAACGTAAATCCTTCAATATTGGTACCATCATTGTGTTTTGTCCAATAAAATCCTTGAATTCTTTGTACCAGTCATCATCGCACTATAAAGCTAGAATATTTTCACGTAGATTCATCTGAAGAGGCAACACCAAAAATATGCATGGTCTCTGACTCAAGGCATATTCCACTTAGTTCATTGTTACCTTTATGTAAGTAATCTCGAAATCATACTTGCTAAGAAATTCCGACCAACATCGTTGTTGCATGTTCAGTTCACTTTGCGTAAAGATATGTTGTAGTCCACAGTGGTCTGTCTTTAGTTCAAATTTTCATCCAACAAGATAGTGTCTCCAAACCTTCAATGCATATACAATGGCTAACAACACCAAATCATGCGTCACATAGTTCTCCTCATGCCTTTTTCAGTTTCCTCGAGAATTAAGCGATCACTACCCATCTTGCACCAAGACTCCGCCTAAGCCTTCCTTGGATGCGTCAGTACATACCAAGAAGTCTGCCTCCATGTTGGGGACCTTTAATATCGGTGTTTTTGTCAACATCTCCTTGAGCCTCCGAAATGCCTCCGTGTATTTCTCGCTCCCATCAAATTTCTTGTTCTTCTTCTGCAATTTCATAATTGGATTTTCTATCTTCGAAAATCCCTTGAGGAATCGTCGATAGTATCCTATTAAACCAAAAAACCTATGCACTTTTGGGACATTCGTCGACATAGGCCATTCCATAATAGCCTCAACCTTTGCTGGATCGATGATGATACCTTCGCCAGAGATGACATGCCCTAAGTAGTGAATCCTCGATTGATAAAATGAGCATTTGGACAATTTCCCAAACAATTTGTGCTCTCGCAGATACTGTAGTACCAAGAACAAGTGCTCGTTATGGTCCTCCATCATCTGAGAGTAAATCAAAATATCATCAATGAATACTTGAATGAACTTGTCCAAGTACTCGCGGAACACCCCGTTCATCAAACTCATAAATACCCCTCGGGCGTTTGTTAGTCCAAACAGTAAAATAGTAAACTCATAATGTCCAAACCTCATCTTAAAGGAATTATTAGGGACATAATCCTCCTTCATACGTAATTGGTGATACCCTGATCACAAATCGATCCTTGAAAACACCGTCACACCCTTCATCTGATCGAACAAATCATCAATCCTCGATAACGGACATCGATTCTTGATCGTTTCCTTGTTCAATTAACGATAGTCAATGCAGAGTCTCCATGACCCATCCTTTTTTTTTATGAAGATAGGTGCACCCCACAGTGACACACTCGGTCGTATAAGTCCCAGGTCCAGCAATGCATCAATTGCATTCTCAACTCCTGCAACTCCGGGGTCGACATTCGATAAGGCGTTCTTGCTATCGGTTCGGTCTTCGGTTTCAGATCTATGGTAAACTCCAATTCCCTCTCTGGAGGCATCCCAGGTAGCTCCTTTGGGAAGATGTCTGCAATCTCTCTCACCACATGAAGGTGTTCTAGACCTTTCTCTACTCTCTTCTTGTTCAATGCAAGAATCGCATAAGGCTTACATCCCTTGCGCATTATATTCCATAAGTACAAGGAAGAGATAAACCTTAGGTAAACTCCCTGGTTTCGACCTACAATCACACGTCTTTTTCCCTCATCATCGACCAATCTCAATCGTTTCGTCTTACAGTTGAGTATCGCCTCATGCGATTCCAACCAGTCCATACCGATCACGACGTCATAAGATCCTAAGATCATGACGTACATGTTGGCCCTGGTGACAAACTCTCACAGGTTAAGGGTACATCCCATAACCCTTCCTCCAACCTTCTGTTTGGCTCCCGAAGCCATATCTATAAGTTAAAATCATCCTGTTCGACTACCTTAACCTTAATCCTTTTTAGCGTTGCACTAGAAGTGAAACTCTCGGTAGTACTAGGATCTATAAAAATACTAAAGGTATGGTCGATGATGGTACTTGACCTCTTGATCACAATCGACTAGTGGTTTTCCTAGTGGTTACTCACCGCTACATCAATCTAATGGGACTTGCCCAAAAATCCCACGGTAGTGGGTCCGACTGATCCAAAGCTCTGGTCCTCTCCACTGGGAAGTCATGCTAGTAATGTTTTTCCCCACATTCCAACACATTTTCTTCAGTCCAGTAATCCTGGTACTCGAAGTAGAAGCTAAATCCTAACACTAAGGCCAACATGAACTTGTTGACCTTAAGTTTCTTGGTAAAAATTTGCAGAGCATACCGTAGCAAATCCAAAAATCGGCCTCATACTCGGGCACCATATGGCCACCTTGTACTAAGGCATTGAACTTGTTGAGTGGACGCTCATGAATTCCTTAGAAAGATATCTCTCCTGGAACCGTTCCTCGAATAGTTCCCATGACAAATATTCGACAGTCACGTTCAAAAACGACAGGAGCGTCTTTCACCATAGAAGTGTGCTCCCCTTCAGTTGAAGACCTCCATGTGGATCTTCATGTTGGAAGTATATTCATGAATCAAAAATCACATCACCATACTCTCCCCCATGCCTCAGTGGCTATGTCATCCGGGGCACCAAAGAACTCGGGAAAATTGACCTTCTTGAGTTCGTAATGAATACTACAATACTGGCAGGGCACGTTGTGGACCCTCATGGGTATAGGCGCCCTAGCCCCATCTCAGCACAAATGGTGAATCAAGGCCTTTGACATTCTCTGGAAGGACCTTGTTAGACCATCATTGTCCCTTACAACAATGGACTCCATCCCAAGGACTTATTCTTCCCCTTGGGGGTTAGACTACTAATGTGCGGGCACCTCAGGAGGTGTAGCACCTCCTTCCACAGAACTACGTCACGAACCTCTGTGGCATCTTATAATCGATATCATTGCATGGATACATTTAGGTTTTAATTATCTCTAGGTTAAAACTCAAGGGTTTACTGTAGTGGAAATCCTGGTGATCCACAGTCGCAGTGTTGAACCTGCTCTGATACCATATGCAACGACCCCATCGTTACGACTGCAAACGAAGAAGAAGTGAATTTTTTTTTTTGTTTTAGACAAGAAGGAAATGATGACAACAGTTTAACTAGACAAGCTGATGATGAACACACACACGTCGATAAGGCAACAGACAACAATGAATCAATGCACTAGCACAACGAGCAATGGGGTGAAACATGCGTAGATCAAAATATAAAAATGACTACCCACCTGAAAAAAACATGATGATGCATATAGGCTAAGGGACCACATCCACATTCCCGACACAATGGTCTCGACGACCCAAAAACAATAACCTGAAGGGAACGCAAACCCAATGCATGAAGGCGTTCAACCCAAGCGCCATTAACAACTTGCAATGATCAACAACATCCACATGGAAAGCACAGACTCCAGCGAAGTTATCATTCGCCTCTATCTAATAGGGCGTTCCATGATACCCTCACCTATACTCATGTCGTCCCCAGGTGATAGGTGTGACGATAACCCTGGCACAACACAACCTATCTAGACTAAGAAATCGAGATAGATCCAATGCGCTAGGAGCCGAAATAACTGGAAATAAGACGACACCTATGCCCCCCAAGCAACGGGTCGACAAGGCGCAGATGACATTTCTCAGACTTAAATTTGTGCAACTAACCCAAGGGTTTATAAAATTCTCACGAGGCTTTTCTCAGGTGGGTGTCTTTTATGGCACAACGTCCTATATGGATTTCATTAACCATCATAAAAACTATTCAAGCATGTAGTAACCGACCGATATAAAATTTAAACACGACAATCTTCAAGGAGCGATATACCCTTCCATTTAAAAGGGGGTTTTATCAATTTACTTAATCAACACTTTTACCCTTCTGGTTCAACACTAAACAAGGAAGCCATAACCCTGGAATGTAAAAATTCTAAAGAATTTATCATTTAATCCTAAATTAAGACTAGAAAATAATCGATAAGGATTCCCAATCTTCACTAAAGGAATAATTTTTTTCCTAACTTATGAGTTGAATGTACACTACCGATTATAAAACGATGAAGGATAGATTATCTACTAAGTAATGAATCATTAATAAAGGTTAGCATGTGCAGGCTACAATTATCAATTATTGATAGACAAGAACATGCTCAAGGTAAATTAAGTGTCCACTCCAAATATATATATATATAGTAAATTCTACGTCCATTTAATGTATATAACAAGTGTATAACACCGCTCACTAGAATTGATATCTGAAACTGATATCTATCGCTAATGACATCTAATACTAAAACAACTGCTTATCATTGTCATAATAATGAACTGAGACTGTCATAAAAGCCAATCACTGTCATATCTGAACTGATAATGATACCTAATAAAAAATGAAGCTGTCATAATTGTTAATCATTTTAACTGAGGTAGAGGGTAAGTAGACAACATGATCCTAAATTTGTTGTTTTATAAATCTACAATCACACCTTAAACAATTAAGTCTCTGTCACCCATTATTATATAAATCCTACTATTGGAATCGCAGTAGATATATCTAGGTCTCACAACAGTTATAAATCACTTTTAATAAATTAATTTGTTATGTCAAGTCATTTTTACAAGAAGGGGGGGAATAAAAATCCTAGTCAATAAGGGAAAAAAAATGCAGTCATTGAAGTAACAAATCACATTCTCAAGAAGGTAATAACCAAGGGTATATTCGTCAGGTACATTTACCAATGAATTACATTAAATTGAAGTCTTCAGTATGGTAAAATCGCCATGCAACAAAGGTAACAATTTGCAGTTTTTAAAAGGAAAAATCACTAGGCAATTATGCGTGACGATTTGCAATATTAAAAAGTAAAATCGTTGTTTATTAAAGGTAACCATTTTCATTCTTAAAAGGGAAAAATCGTCAGGCAATTATGGGTGACGATTTGCAATATTAAAAGGTAAAATTGTTGTGTATTAAAGGTAACCATTTGTAGTCTTTAAAAGGAAAAATGGTGATGCAAATAAGGGGAACGATTACAGTATTAAAACAACCGCAGGCACACCAGAACATCGCAAAAGTTAAGTCCATCACAAAATCCAGGGAATGACTAGGTAATGATTGGAGTAGTTGGGTAAAAGTTAAATGTAAAACTTTCGGTGTTAAATCGCCAAGGAAATCGAGTTGGATACTGGGTAAACACCTAGAAAAATGAAATGAGAGATGGAAGGTTCGACTATAAAAGACATGGAAAATTGAAGGAATCGTGTGCCATTGATAGCACGAACTGACTATCGGTTAATTAAAAAAAACACAGGATAACAAATGAAATCATTGTATACTGGGAGGGCATCGTCTGTATTCTACATTATGGTGATATCTTCATAAATTCGCCACCTAAATGTGATAACAATAGTAACGGGAAAGCATTTAACAAATAAAAGAATGCAGGCATATAATGAAATTGAAATCGGAGATCGTACTCAATGTCATTAAAACACAGGCAAAAAAAATGAAATCAGTAAAAATGCAACCAGTATACTCCGCCATGCACCACCATTTAGTCACAGTAAACAAAAGGTTTTTGAGTATAAAATTATCCATTGATGAGAGTAAAAAGGCGCATTCATTCAAGGTAATTTTTCTCTGTAATTCAAGGTGTATCTTTACCTTCTTTCCGGTGAAAAGAAAAAAAAAAAAACCCAGTCAAAAAATAAAAAGAAGCGTTGTCATTAAAATCGCAGAGAAGGAATATGAATAGCACATAGAGGTATTCAATGGAAATAAGGCATAAGAAAAAACTCAACCCAGAACATCAAAAGGGGTAGACAGTTGGGTGAACTATCCTTTGCTCATCATCCACACATAGAAAAGAAGGGCATTAGAATCTATAGGTCGCTATGCACCAATGTGACGATCATCGATTTGGCTCCTAACCGACTGCTCAAGAGTTTACTGACGAACTAGGGATGAGGACGAAGTAAAAATAACAACTCTTCACATAAAATAAATAAAACCAATATGACAGTGAGAACATTCACGGATCAAATGCCAAGGGAATCAAGTCAAGCAACAAACTTATGGCTATGGGGAAATTAACTTATCAATTAAATTGCTAAGTCAGACACCTTCTTTACACAGTTAAAGGTACATAAATGAAAGTGTTAGGTCATAGAAATATACCATATAGAATAAAAGCAAGCGTATTGTATCCCAAGGTGACAACTCCAAGTCCTTGTCCCGTGCACTCCATGTAGCTCTCGCTTGCTGACTGATGAGACTTCACCGGTACCTCCTAGGAAACGCTACGGGTACTCTTCTTTCCCCTTAACCCACCGATATGCAAAGGGGCCACGCCCAATAAACCAGAGAAAAACTAGCTTCTAGCTCACCTCGCAAGGTCGAGCTACCACTCCTCATCGAGATGGGTATCCCAACTCCCACAAGATAAGTCAGTCAAGTCTAAAATTCTACAGCATAACATTATGGATAATCGAGGAGATCCATTCTCCTCCTCCTCCTCCTCCTCCTCCCTCCTTTACATAGATTTTCTAAGTCAATCATTCCCAAATTCCATTTTAATTTATGGTTGAATAATTTAATTCATAAAAAATACACCGTGTACATGTGTCACCCATCCCCTTCTTTGCACCAGAAATTAATTTCATTAATTATTTATTCACTCCTATTTCACTCACCCACCTAAATTCATTCCTATAATTGCCCCTAGGTGTCCCCATATTCTCTTACACATTTTAATGACTTACCCACTTACTAATTTACTAGTTGAGTTCAATTTAGAAAGTTCTTAAAGGAAAAATTCCTTGCTAAGTTGGTCATTCTGTTTTTTTCCTTATGTTTCCCTTTCTCTTTATGTTTCCCCCATTTTCCCTTAGTTTCCTAATTATTTTAAATTTCCCTCTTTCCCTTTTTATTTAAAACTCAAATTGGCAAGTGCAGGAAATTACCTCTTTCCCCTTTTTCTTTTTAATTAATAAATTTTAATTAGCATAAGTAACAAAAAAATTATTTCCCTTTTTGTTAAAAATGTAATCCCCAAGGTAATTTGATTTTTTTTTATAAATTAAATGAATGGCTTAACCCTTTCTCGTCACATGTTTAATGCTGATTATTAGTATTATTTACTTTATATATATATATATATATATATGTATACCACAAGTATCACTTAGACCTAGATTTTATTTTCCTAGGCTGGGCGACATTTTATTAGGGATATGGTTTTTAAATCTTTCTTATCACATTATTCATTCTAAGGCCATATAGGTTTAATCACTTATTAGTTAGCAATGCAACGTGCCCTTCAAGATGCACTAGGTGCTCCAAGGGTGCCACTCACATCATTATGTTTCCCTTGCACAATGTGCCCTTCAGGACGCACTACATGCTCCAAAGGTGCCACTCGCCTCATTCTATTTTTCTTGCGCGACATGCCCTTTAGGATGCACTAAGTTCTCCAAGGGTGCCACTCGCCTCTTAACTGACTTGGTAGACATCAAAAACCCTGGACTCGATACTCTGTCAGGTGATCTTGTGGGAGACTAAGGGCCTCTAAGGAATAAGTCCCCGGCATTATTGCATGCCCCTTAGAATCCTCATGAGTGACTGTTGCAGCCTGCCCTCACGGTATCGTGGGTCTTCTCGAACTAGGTAATTGTTAACCTAAAATTCAAGCCACGATGGGAGTGCTAGTAGGCTGTGGTAGGGTTGTTCTCCACACCTCTCCCTCAACGTCTCTAGTTATCTTGCGTGACCCCTCTACTCCACATGTGAGTCTGGCGACAATATATCATCATCTTGCGTCATCAACGAATCATGTCAAAATAAAATCCATAATCATAACATCTAATCAGATGCACATAAGTCATATATACAACATTCAAACCCCAATAGTCCACTCCCTGACTCGATCTGGAGTCCAAGGGTTTCATCGATGCCTCTACATCCTCGAGGTCCATAATCTTGCACACTCAGGAGAACTGAGTCAATAGCACCTTTCTATATCAATACAACAAAATAACATGTCATCTTATCCATAATGCCTCATAATCTAATCAAATGCCCAATAGTATAATAATTTGTATCACTTGCAAGCAATTTTCCTCAAAGAATAAGTTTGCTAAGTGTGGGCAGGAGAGGAATGTTACAGGATTGACGGTAGAGATTGATACATCGGATAAGAGACCGATACTATTAGGAGGCGATGGTATGATAAAACTAAGGCAAGACTTATCCAAATAAATGGTGTATATTAAACTCTTGAAAAAATATCGACAATGTAGAAATATCTGAGTGAGACAGTTCTCTTAGAGTTCAAATTTCTCAGAGTGGTTCCTATTTCTCGAAGTCCAAATTGATCGGAGTGGTTTTAACCCTCATATTATTAATCATTGGAGTGGTTCTAGTTCATCGAAGTTCGATATATCGAAGTGTTTTAACCGATGTGCATTGAGACATTCTGATAAGAGGTTTCTCAATGATATAAGAACTTGGTAATAGTTTGAGGTTATACTAAAGGTTAACGCTCGGGTTTAGCACCTGGTTCTACATGTAGTGTTGGTGCTAAGTTTAAATATAAAATACTATGTGCATGGTTTGTTTAGAACCTAAGACAAAAGAGTTAAACACATTGGTTTAAATCTCACATAGGTTAATACAATAGCTTAGAAGACAGTGGATTGGCATGGGTTTCGGATCATTTGATTCAACTTTCCCAACATTGATTTGGGAAATTAAAATTCTGAGAATTGCAAGCCTATGTAGCTAGGATCCACCAAATGCTATTATTATAAGGCACTTGAATTAGCATATTGTTGAACCTATCGACTACCAAAAACAGATAGTCATGTCCCTTCCTAGTTGTCGGAAAACCACCCACAAAATCCATGGAAATGATTTCCCAATGTTGAGTGGGTACATGTAAGGGATGGTATAGAAATTTCTTCCTATTTGTGGGTTTTTTGGTACAACAAAGCATGCATCGTCAAATATAATGAGCTACATATTCTTGAATATTCGGCCAATATAAATATCTTTGTAAGTTAGCAACTATCTTCCCCACACCAAAATGTTTTGCAACCTTGGAGGTGTGAGCCTCTCTAATAAGCTGCAATATTTCACCTTTATGAACACAAAGCTTGTCAGTATTGTAGAGAAACCCATTTTCAAGATGATATTTAGCCTTGTCATCGCCTTCTTCTACACGAATTTGGCTCTATAGCTATTGCAACACCTCTTTAAAGTCCTCATATTCCACATATGCCTCTTTGTATGCATCATGGGTAAAAGTCTCCAAGTGCATAATATTTCCCAAAGATATAATATTGGATGTGGGTATCCTTGAAAAGCATGATTTCCAACGTATTAGTGTTTCCTTTCTTGTACTTGATGACTAGATGAAATTATTGCAAAAATTCAATCAACTTGTAATGTTTGGTTTATTGTAGCTTACTCTCAACCAACAAATATTGTAGTGGCTAGTGATCAATTTGTATAATAGTTTCCTTTCACAAAAAATAGTGATTCCACTTATTAACATCTTAAACTAGGGCATATATTTCCTTATCATATGTAGGGTAGTTAAAAAAAAACCCATGAAACATCTTGGAATGATAACATACTAGATTACATACTTGCATCAAAACTACTCCCATAGCATACTCACATGCATTTGTCTCCTTTTTTAAAGGTTTATGCAAATCAAACAATGCAAGAACTAGTGCTTGAATAATATTTCAATTTATCTCATTGAAATGTTTATGTTGATTATTTCCCCTTGGGAAACTCTTACCGCTCCTTGTTACTACATGGAGTGGTGCAATTACTACTAAAAATGATTCTATGAACTTTCGTAGGTACTATGTCGCCCCAACAAAGATCCTTAGTTCAATGACATTAGTAGGAAATAGCCATTTTGTGATGCCCTCCATCATTTTTGAAACTATCTTAATCCCCCCTCCACCAATCACATACCCCAAATAGACCAATGACCACTAAGAAAACTCAGATTTGTTGAGGTTATCCAAAAGCTAGTTATTTTTTATAGTATCTAACACTTGCATGACATGTACTCCTTCTAGGTATATCTATAAAGCAATAAATCATAAAAATACAGTATAACAAATGAATCTAAATATGGGTGTAATACATAATTCATCATTCTCATAAATGTAGTTAATGCATTACATAAACCAAATGGCATAACCAACCATTCATACAAGCCTTGCCTTGTCTTGAAGGTGGTCTTCCAAGTGTCTTCTTCTTTGACACATACACGTTGGTATCCTGATTTGATATCCAACTTAGTGAAGTACTTTGAATGTTGAAACTAGTCTAACAAATAATTGATCATGGGAAAAGGGTTCCAATTATTGAGTGTAATATTGTTCAAATATTTGTAGTCGATACACATCCTCAAAGTCCCATCCTTCTTTGGTACGATGATGCTATGTGAAACACAAGGTGAGGTGTTTGGTCGAATCACTCCCTACTCGAACAGTTTCTACAAATTATTCTTCACTTCATTTTCTTCCAAAATAGACTATCTGTATAGCCAAATATTTGGTAATGGGGATTCAGGAAAAAACTGTATCCCATGCTCCACTTTCCTCTTAGGTGGTATCCCTTTAGTATCCTATAACACTCCTTTGTATGCCTACAACAACTCCTCCAAATTTTTATTTTTGTTTTTAGTAAGTCCCTTTAGGAATTCCTTTACTCTTACTAATTCTCTCATAAGAAAATCAAAACATACTTCTTACTTGAGCTAATCAACTTTGTATATTGGTTGGCACTTGCCAGTGAAATAATCAATTTACCATTATGTGCATTGATGATGAAATGCTTCCCATCCTTGATTAGGTAGTAATAGTTATCTCTCCTCATGAATATTGCATCCCTCGTATACATGTAGGGGCTTCCAAACAATACTCCACACACATGAAGGGGTAGTACATCTAACTCCACTTCATCAATAAAATATACACTTAGAAAAAAAATGATCTTATGCTATTTTTTTACCTTGATTTATGCATCCTTGTTTACACACCCAATGGGTATAGGCTTGGATGATCATGAACCTCCAACCCAAGCTCTTTGAATAGATCAATTGTTATTATATTGGCTTACGAACCGGAATCTAATAGAGCATCTACCTCGGTATTCTTGACCTAGATCTTGATATGGAAGAGTTTTATCATCTCCTTCTCTTCCTTATGATGAAGGCTACCTAGATTCACCTCCTTCTACACTGAAGTGTAGGAAATATTATCATCAAAATTTGAGTTTCTCTCTACCCCATTGCTTGAATCCCTTGCAAGAAGGTTTGTCTTCTTGGCATCCTTCTTATGATTTTTATGGTTCATCTCTAGATGTATTTTCCAACACTTTTCTTCATTGTGACCATCAATATTGAAATGGTTATAATGGTTACTTGGATCCTTTCACTATTGTGCCTTGGTTGTCATATTCTTGTCTTTCCCTTTCCACTTCTTATTTCCTTCCTTAGAAGTGTCTTGGTGATATTTCTATTCAGAACCACTTGGTTGTCCTTTCATGTGGCCTATATTTTCCAAATATTGTTCTTGCACACAGGCCTCATCAATTTTCTTGAGATTGAAAAGGATTAATTTCTTTCCCAAATGACTATGTAAACCCCCCAAATATTTAAGAAGTACATTTATGTTCTTGGGAGAGATACCCAACATGATATCCATATTCCTAAATTTGGTGGTGTACTCTTGATCATACTACCCCTTCCTTTTCCTAGAGTAGTGTCAATAGATCCATTTCTCCTCTACAAACCTAATAGGGTATAACCAGGACTTAATGAGGTTTTTGAAATTCTCCCACTTAATTACAGGAGGATCACCCTCCAACCTAAATATTTCCATGTCAATTTCCTATTGGGTTAATGCATGGTCCTCTAATTTCAGTTTGACAAACAAAATATTCTACTCTTCTTCTATATGGTGGACACTGAAATAGACCTCTAACTATTGCAACCAATCATTCAAATTTATTGCATCAGTCTCACCTTGGTATGGATTGATATCCAATTTTGATCCCATTTTAAATAAACATTGTGAAGGGGTAATGGCACTAGAACTTGGATTCTCTTTCTTGAGCTATTTCCTTAACTAATTTTTTGGAGTCTTCATTATCTCTTGGTTTTCCATCTAATATGGTATTTGAGTTAGAGCCTTCAACCTCCCCAAACAGTCTGGCCTTATTTGTTAGAGCCTCCATGAGGAGGGTCATATTGCGAGAGATATCATGAACTTTCTCTTCCAGCCTCACATATCTCTCTTTTTCTAGATCTTGACAGTTTTTGTGAACATACTCAACTTCCATGGCTAAGGTTTTGCGACTTTATTCTTAATACAATTCCTATATATTGCATCTTTCCCCAATACCCAAAATAAAACTATTTTGATACCAATATGATATGCAAACTCTTGTGGATATTCCACTAGGACAATTCTTCACAACAAATATTGTAATACTCTTAAATCTTAGATTATGCAATTTATTTCCTTCGGTCTTGGATTAGTTATTACTAGATTAATGCTCAAATTCATGAAAATAAATGAATATGAAAATGAAAGAACATGTGAATATACACACCATCCAAATTAAATGAACACAAGGTATATCCTTGGAAACCCAATACGGGAGAAAACCCAGCTAGAAGGTGAGGCCTATGTTCTACTCTCATTTCTTTAGTTATGAATAGCAATTTAAAATAAAGGGACACTCACTATGGAGTTTCCTTTGACACTATTTCCTATGTGACTATTATTGAATATTTCCCTCCTCTGTTATTCTCTCAAAATACGACTCCTAGCTACTTTTCTCAACTATGGAACAAGTACCATGCTAAATAATAGAACCCTTTTCTCCTTCTAGCAGACCAATATTTAACATAGCTTGATAGTCGTCGAGGGTTAGGGTTTTTGCATCCTCAACCCTCAATTAGTGATAAGTTTTTGGACCTTCTAAAATATTATTTTAATTCCACACATTTCCATCCCCATATGTGTGAGTAATGGGGGATGATATGACATCCACTCATACCAAGGTGGTCAACAAAGAAAGTCAACTTGTGGGAGGCATAGCTTTCACATACGAGCTCTGATTGATGTGATCTTCGCACCGTTGTAAAGGTATTTATGTGTGTAAAAATGTCAATGATGCAAGGGTAAGTTTGAGATATTGTAATGCAAAAAAAATCCATTTAATGCCTCAAAATGGCTCTCGAAGGTTTGAGACCTCAATTTTCCAAACTAGGACCTGCCACTAAAATGGGCCTTACAATCCAATTCCTCCAATTTTTCCACCCATAAACTACTAATATAGATGACAAATTATATTATGATACATTATGGGTCATTTTTATAGTAAAGGAACTTGTCCTTGCATTCTTTAGGGTCTATGTGTAGCAGGATCTAGGTTTATTTTTGCGTGAACTAGAATTTTCTTTTAGTAATCCAATGATGTACCTTCCATTTTGATGGTCTCCATGATATACATGTTATTTCTTCAATAGATTCATATTTTGTTGGAAAAGGAACCAATTGTCAGTGATAATTTCAAACACAGGGTTTTAAACTTAGACCAAAAATGAAGTTTATTAGTATCAATATATTCAATATTGTAACAAGGATAAGGTCTGTCTCGAGACAGTAATGAACATTACAAAAATATATTTGAATCATATGAAAAAAAAACATGTAAATTTAATGCAATCATCATACATTCATTAGACATTCAAATCAACACACATAATACATAAAATCTATAGGGGGATCCATGACATAGTCTTCTCTACTCAATCCATAATATTGGTCCATACAAAATCCTTATAACCCCATATGATAGCTAAGGGATTTAAATCATAAGCTCTCCTTCCATACAATCTCTCATACAAAAACTCAGTATGAGAGACAAAATATCCCATTGTCTAACCCTCATCTAATCATTTACGTTCCTTTAAATACACTCTAAATCATTTACAAACAATTACAAAATGATCATAACTTCCGACAACATAACCTTCTAACACAAGAATAAGTTGACATGCTACATATAATTACATTCATGGTTGTTGATATTTATATTAGGAATAGGGTGTTCAACATAAAACTAGTTGTAGAGGCTAAACTCAACATGAAGAGAAAAAGTAAGTGCACAAAGACTAGTTGTACACATGCTTTGAAAATAACAAAATGGGGCAGCAACAATGATGGACATTTCAAAGTCACTACGAATCCTAGTAAATACACTATTATATGTTAGATAAACCTATTGTAAAGTGAATATGATTAATTTTCGTGGCATTAATGCCAATCTCTTATTAAATGTACATGAACAAGGAAGAATCCTTAGCCATATGATGAGTGCACTAAAATTAGACTACCAAGTTGTTCTCAATAGAATCAAATAGAACGGATTGAGAAGTTCTTACTTGGAAGGTGAAATTATCAGTGGGTCGATGAACAATGGGCATGTCTCCTTCAAGGAACTTTACCTTCTCCTCTAGTTCATCTATTTTCTTGTAGCAAACTTTTTCCACATGTCCAATCTTTCGATGGTACTCACATATATTCTTATTTCAAATATAATAGGGTGCATATGTCTGCCTTTTAGGTTTCTAGTCACAGAATCTAGGTCTTTGTATAGGGGTATCAAACTGTCATCTTTCCTTGTGATTCAACTTTCCTTTTTCCTTGAGCCAGTGGGTTTGATGTTCACCACCAATCTTTCCTTTATCAAGTAACCTATGTTGATCAGTGATCAATAATCCATAAGAATATTCAAAACTGTAATCCTTACCATATACCTTTCACTTCGAGTTGGTGTGGAAATTCAAAATGAACACATTGAATGGTGTTCTCAAATTCATCAGGACCATTTCGATGAGTTGTTTAGGTATTTCTTCTAATAATTATTTCCACATTCTCCTAGTTTCAATTGCAGTTTCTTCACACGTTCCAAATAGTCCTCTATTATGTCAAAGGAATGAGGATCGAGAGAGATAATCTCTTTCTCCAATTGTGTGATGTGGATTTCATCAACTCTATTGAAGAATAGAAAACACATATTCTCTACACATCTCTACTATCAAAATATGTACCTTCTTCTCTTCCCATTTTTTTATCAAATCTAGCCACTTCTCTATATTATTGTTTATGCTATGATATTAGGCACAAAGCATGTGGGGTTTTGTATAATTCACTATAATATGTCTAACTTCTCCAAAATTAAAGACAAGTCGGTCTCCTCATGCCACCATATCAACCTAATCCTCTTCCTCTGTCCTCTTCCTCCATTTTCTTCTTTCTTCTATACTTTTTAGACATTTGTCATGTTTTCTTTCATCAACTATAATGACCTACTTTTGATCACGCGATGTCCTAC
This sequence comes from Picea engelmannii, assembly GCA_009831015.1. Classification (NCBI taxonomy): domain Eukaryota; kingdom Viridiplantae; phylum Streptophyta; class Pinopsida; order Pinales; family Pinaceae; genus Picea; species Picea engelmannii. The sequence continues at coordinate 199,306 of ML778168.1, read as the reverse complement.
AAATCTACAAAATTTATAGAATTTCATGTTTTTTGAAGTCTAATGCTTTTCAAGCATAAGACAATGAGGTGGCTCATATCCCCATTATCTATATATTTCACACCAATCTATCTTGGACCCTATAGAGAGCAGATTCAATGTGCTTGTAATAATGAAATTAGTCATCATGAGGAATTCATTTCTATGGTGCCCCTTCATTCTATATAGAGTGCACCAAACATTGTTGTGCACTAATTTTTCATTAGATAAGTTCTATTATTTTTCAGTTAGTACAACAAGTTGATTATGAATATTCATCATTCGCAGTGATTCAGCACCTGGAGGTGTGGATTCCAAACATATAACTATCTCTAGAACCTCCTCCTAATATGTGGTCCTTTGTTGTAAATGGGGGATGCCTATGTAGAGAAACAAACCAACAATAAACCATTCACTATGGTAGACATCCTACATTTGGAAATTTAACTTTCCTACTGTTATTGGGTAAATCGGTGAATGCAAACATAGACTAATCCCCCTAGATCCACCTAGATCTAAAACAAAACAAGACAAAACATGGCGCTTTCCCTAAGTTACCCGATAAAAAAATCGGCGACCATACTGGGGAACATAATGTTTTCCTAGTTTTTCTTGTTTTCTTGCTTTGATTAAATTGGTTTCTGTTTTCTGAGTCACTGGAAGATCCATCTTGACTTTCTGACTGTTAAACTTCACAGGAAAACCTTCTCAATTTTACTTTTTTCCATTTTTGTTTGATTCCTGCACCCTGCTTTGAGGGACAGTGTGGTGACTTAGGATTTACGCGTCTACCTATTTTGACCAATGCGAAAACATCGTGCCCTACCCATATCTGGCCCGTGGAAATCAATGATTTCCGCACTGTTCTAGTCTTCTAGCTTGCGGAAATTGTGAAATTCTTGATTTTTGATGGTTTTCCTTACCGAGACCTTGGATTTGGTTTTGGGGTGAATTTTTGGGTTTGATTATGATTTGTTTACAATCTAATTGATAGTTTTTGAGTTTCTTTTAGCCATCTTTGCTTTGTTTTCTTTTGAAATATTTGATCTCTTCCTTTGAGTGTCTTTTAATTACAAAGCCTTGTTTTTCTTTAGAATTGTTTAGTGAAAAGAACACTTCTTTTTTCTAAATAACTCGTTGTAAAAGAGAAACTTTGTTTGGGTTGTTTTTTGTTTTGAATTGATTTGCTATTTCATTTAGCTATCTTTGAAACAAAAATCTTATTTCTTTCTTTGCATTAGATTGGGGCAGATTTGCATTTGAAGTAGTGAAATTGCATGATTTTTGGTCTTAAATTATTAAAAATTTCCTACCTCGTGGCTGGGGGGGCCATGAATCGTGTATTGGTGTATAGTCTATTTGTCTCATTTCTTGAAAATATTGATATTGTTGGGTTTAGTAAATTTTGGGACATTGTGCATCTGGGAATGATAAATGTTTTCTCCTTCTCGTAGCATAGATTTCATTGAAATGAAAAGATTGCATCTTCATCTCTTTGCATAAATTTCCAGTCGGTCAAAACACCATATTGTTCACACCATTATCCTCTCGATTAACAACAACCATAACATAAAGCACTTATAAAAAAATTGATTAGACATTTTTTATATTTTTTGGTAGCAAACCTACATTAGATTGGTTGTACGTATTTGGAATAGGTGTGAAAGATAACTTTCCAAATTTGCAAACAAACATAGAATCTTGAGTTAGGGAGTGGTTAAATCCATTTATTACATTTTGTCCTAGGAATCCCTTCTAACACAAGGGTCAATCACGAGGTTTCATTGATACTGACATAGTTACTCACCCTGCTTTGTTAGTCTTGGTGTAGAGGTTTCCCGTATTATGGGGGTTGATTGAGAGGTATACCCACAATGATGAGTGGAATCCTTTCAAGTTGATTTCGGGCTAGATACCCTGCCCTTGCACATGGATTAGATTGTCGATTGTTTCCCCAGGCATCATTGTAGTGATTGGTAACCTTAGTGGCCTATCTCTTTAGGGTCTTTACACAAGGTAACTGTGGAGAGGTAGGTCTTCACGGTACCTAGAATTGACGTTGGCCAAACTCACTCAGGATCCTTGGAGGGTATACACACGTTTATGTATGGGAGGTCTCACCAGGGTGTAAGTCTGTTAAGAAGTTCACCAACGTAAATTTTCCACTCGCTCTATCTCAACCCCTTCTTACTTTGTTCCCGTGACGTTGGATTTCATCACCAACTAGTGTGCTCATTGTGAGAAGGTTTTGTTTGTTTGCTTTCTTCCTAGATTTTTAGCGTATTTTGTTTGTTTTCCCTAGTGGACTCTAGATTGCATCTATTTTTTAATGGCATTATTTCCCGAAATGACTAATGAAGGAACCTTTGCTCCAGGGGAACCTTTTATTTTTCCTTCCTACAGAAACATTGGTCCTCCTCACATCACTACTTTGAGCCTTCTAGGTCTCAAAATTGGATTACTAGTATGGTTTTTTTCCACTCAGGTAATCCCGAATGCAGTTAGTGGTTCATTTGTAAGAACCTTCCCCCAAGAAAATCAATATCATGTTGATCCTTCACCTTCTTCACCAGTAAGGTCTTATTCACCTTCCTCACTTGCAAGGTCTTCTTCCCTTTCATCTTCTCCGCCGAGTGAAATCTATGAAGCTAGTAACTCAGTGAATAAGAAGAAGAAGAAATGGAAGAATAATAAGAAGAAAAATATACAAGGGTCCAAACTTCCAACCACTGCTGGACATGTTGGAAAGAAACCAATTACTGTTGATCGTGCTTGGAGTGTTGATGATGCCAAGAACACCCAAACAACCCATAAGACCAAGTACCCCTGGAGGCTTTGTAAGGGTAGCCATCTTCTTAAGGTTTTCCCTGGTCTATCCAAGGTTATAGAAGCATGGTCTACACACCCTCGCCAACCCATGTCGTCAGCCTCTAAACAACATGTTGATGACCTCCCATCAACTAGTCAAAATACCATTGGGAAGAAGAAAAGTAGAGCCAAGTTCTTGTGTATGTTATGCAAAGGGAGTCATATAACTCACCTTTTCCCTCATATGGACGCAACCTCAAAATTCCTGGAAGACATGAATGTTTCAAAGCCTCAACTTCAAGTTGTTTATCGCAAGCTTACTCTCAACCCACCTGTAGTTGATGGAATGATCAATCTGGTCCCTTCGTCGATCAATCTAGTTTATCATGTCGTCAATATGGTAATGTCCTTAGTTGAACCAGTTGACACAGTGGTTGATCCGATCCCATCTTTGATCAATCCCACTCTCCCTCTAGAGAGTGAAACCCAAGAAGTCGATCCATTTCAACACATCGACCCCATTCTCCCCTTGGATAATGAAACCCGAGTGGTCGATATGATCTCATCATTGGTCGATCCTACTCTCCCACCAGAGAGTAAACCTGATATTTCCCATGTTTTTCTCATTGATACACACTCTACCATGTCGAGGGGTATTCCTCCTTCTCCTGTAGAACCCCCTCCAAGTAATGAGGCCTTCCGTTTTGATTGGGGTGTGCTAACTGGACCTCATCTTACCTCTCACATTCCTTTCGAGATTACAATACAGGTTTGTGGTCGAGACATTCCTCAAACGTTGATAGATGAAGGTTCATTTGTTAGTATTTTGTCCTCTTTTGCTTGGCAAGATTTGGGTTTTCCTCATCTTGTGCCAGTTATGCAGAATGTGTTAGATTTTAACAGAAGAACCAATCAACCTTTTGGGACCCTTCCTCAGTTTCCTATAAATTTGGAAGGGAAAATTGTCTTTATTGATGTCATGGTAGTCCAAGACCCCTTGGATTTTTCTTTACTCCTTGGGAGAGATTATGTCTATTCCATGAAAGCTATTGTGTCCACTCTTTTTCGTGTGATATTTTTCTTGCACGATGGAATAATGGTGACTATTGATCAACTTTCATTTGTTGGCCCTGACTTCACTAACAACTCAATGAACTCCCTACACGGTTCATATATGTAGACGATATCGTCCTTTCCATGGATAAATTATGTGGCGTTGTTCCCATGCCTTCCACTGCCGATGAAAATAAATTAGATCCATTATTTGACATGGTGACCTCTTCAATAGGGTTATTGGAGCCTGATTTCCTTACCCCTGTCACGGCCCTCGACATGTGTTCCTTCCAGAGTATGTTTCTTCCGTCAAATGAAGATCTCTTGGAAGCCATGACCGAGTTTTGTCCCTTGACATAGTGTCCTTCCATAGAATTATCCTCTTGGAAGCCGTGATTAAGAAGAGTTGAGCATGATTTTATGATTTCAAGATCATTAAAAAATGAAACCATCTTTGAGCATGGTTCTTTGATTTTAAGCTCGTTAAAAAATGAAACCAGCTTTGAGCATAGTTTTTCAAGCTCATTAAAAATGAAACCAGTTATGAGGATAGTTTTGTGTCTCTGTGGAAACCCCACTAAAAAATTAAACAGAGGTTATGAGCATAGTTCTCATTTCTGTGTCAAGCTCGTTAAAAAATGAAACAGTGGTATGGGGATTATACCTAGAGTCATGAGCATAGTTCTTCTCATTTGTCAATCTCATTAAAAAATGAAACAACTTCCCCCTCTCTGTTTGGGTCAAGTCCTACGTATAGTATTTAAAGCTTCATTTCATTCTCCTTTGCAGTTGGATGAAACAAAGCTTGGGGGGCATTTGCCTCAGCCTATGGAATTCACACTGAAGTTGAGCCACTAGCTTCTTAAACTCGGGGCTAAGTACCAACCATCCCTGGGTTATGCGTTGGGAAGTCACAAGCATAGTTTTCTATGGTTCAAGCTTGTGTAAAAATGAAACCACTTACCTCAAGCATAGTTTCCTCTGCTTCAAACTTGTGTAAAAATGAAACCAGGTCCAAGCATAGTTTTGTTTAGTTTTTAAGCTTGTGTAAAAATAACATCTATGCCTAGCATAATTTTGTTTTTCTTTAAAGATGGCGTAAAAAATGAAAACAATCCCGAGCTTAGTCTTTGTTCTTTCTCATGCTCGTAAATACAAAAGAATAGGTTATCGAGCTCAGTGTTTGTTCTTTATCGTTCTCACAAATCAATGAGAATGTAACCGAGTATACTTTTATCACTTTTTCGGACTCGTAAAGGTTATACGAAAAATGACCCCCCTGGAGTTCCCTTTAAGCTCTTTTCAGACTCTCTAAATATGAAAAAATTGTCGAGCGCCCTTGTTCTTTTCACGCTCGTGAAAGTATTTGAAGAAAACGTTTGTTGAGCGATAGTTTATCTCTTTTTTGATCTCATCAAACTAACTTACGAAAAAGGAGTTGAGGGAGTTTTCTTTAAGTGTTTTTCAAACTCTCTAAACATGAAAAACCCATGAGTTTTCTTTTTTTGGACACGTAAAACAAACATTGAAAGGAATATATGGGACTAAACCACTCCTTCTTAGGGTTCGTTAAACATACTCTGAGGGACTCATCTGAAGGATGAGCTTACATTTACAAGCATATGTTATCCTCCTCAAGCTTACGTAAAAATAAAGAGGTACTTGCCATAAATGGTGGGGGGGGAATTTGGAAAGAAATGTGTCTAAACATGTATTCTATGGAAGAGTCGCCTTTGAACATGACACCCTTTCACTTGCTTTGTGTCTAGGTTGGAAAATCTACTTGTCTCTTGATCATACTCCTTTATAAGATTACCCTTTGGTCTGTGATCCCTGTTGTTGAGTCAGTGTTTCTGAGACAGTTGTTGTGTCGTCAATATGTTTGAAGAGAATTTCATCCCAAAAGGCCTTCTATTGCGTCAACCATCCCTGAGTCAGTCCTAAATCACTTGTTACTCTGATTTACTTCAAATATTGTTACCCATTTCGTGTCATTGATGTGAGATACATTAAGGCCCTCCTACGACAAGTCTTTTCTTGTCGACTTCAACTCATTATCCAGAAATTAGACTTATAAACTAATTGGTACCTTCGAACTTGCATGCCTCAATGGCAGGTTTCCTCACTTTCGGCAGTGGGTTTTCATTATTGACCCATGATCAAGAGATTCCACCAAGTGTTCAACCTTAGATCATTGATTCACATCTGTTGGATTGTACTAGAGTACTTTCAGAGTCATTGACATTAATGGTGATTTCCCTCGCACTTGTTAACAATATTCACTAATGACCGGTAATCAAGTGGTTTCTACCATGTTCGACTTCATCACATGTATTCGCATGGTTAGATTCGTACTATAGAGTGATGGAGATGAAGACCATGGATATTTTCTAATAGATTTAGGTTGCCTTACAGTATATTCATTTTGTACTGTTGCATAGATCCACATTGTATGTCTCGTGGCTATGTTCAAATTTTAGTCTTTAACACATAGATCCACAGTGTATTTTTGGTGGCTATGTTCAGATTTGAGTCATAATGGCATGGATCCACAGTGTGTGTTTGGTGGCCATGACCTGTATTACTTGACATGGATCTTCACATGTCGTAATTTATGCTTTGAGTCATTTGTATTCTGTGTATGGGAATTCCCACCTCAGTGATGATATATTATTGTACTGTATTTCCTTGTTTGTTGAAAGGTTTCTGACCGATTGTTCCTTGTTCCCTACACACACTTGACAAAGTATTTCAGCTATCACTCTGTTCTAACTTCATACTTTGGGGGGCTCTCTGTTACACATTATTTTCGTCACCCTCATGATCGTTAATGATGTAAACCTATGTTTCCTTCAGAGAAGTCAGTGGCCTGAATTCCCGAAGAAAGAAGGGAAAAGAACTTTCCTTGAGAGAAGAAGTTGTGTTTTCCTCTGTAAAAACCCTATTTTGGAGGATTTGCGTGGACTGCACCATAGCTAGGGTGCATAAATGCCTGATTTCCACAGGCTGCACTATATCTAGGGCGTCGAATTTCCGCAGGCTGTACTATAGCGTACGTGGGAAAAATGAGCATTTTCTCGATGCTTCTAGAAGGAGAAGCTTCTATGGTGAGGTGGCCTCTGAATGGTTTGGATCTTACTCGTTTTCATGATTTAGTGGGATCATCCTAACCTCCTCACCTTATCCTCTTTTACTTATAAAAGGAGAGGAGCTCTCATGGAGAAAGTTAGTTGGATTTGGCTTTTATTAGCTTGGTTAGAGTGGCTTTGAGCTTTGTTTTTTTCAAGATAGATGTTATATCTATAGTCTCAAAATTCTTGGATCAAAAGTGTGTGGAAAGCAAGGAATCATTGGAAGGAACCTTATGACATCAAGGCATCTGGGTGTAATCTCTCTTCCTATTATTAATATAATACAGTCGCATGCTTCTTTCCCATAGAATTATCTTTATTTTATTTCATAATTCCTTGATCATATGTATAGGTTGTCATTGAATATATTCTTTCTTCTTTCACTTTGGTTGGTTTGCGTCTCATTGTAGAATCAATATCACAAGAGCACCAGAGTGAAGAAGGGACAACAAAGACATAAGGAAGCAACACTTAAAGTTGTGTCTCTCATCTTTTGTTAAGTAGTAAATTTGATGACTAGAGCCCAAGGAAAGCGCCATGTCCCGTCGTGTTTTGTTCTAGATCCAGGTCTAAGGAGATTAGTTTATGTCATCATTTACCGATTTATACATTAACAAAATTATCTGCATTATCTTAAGGTCCTCCTCACATTGCTGATTTGAGACATCCAGGTCTCACAATTGGATTACTGGTATGGTTGTTTTCCACTCAGGTGTTAGTGATTCATTTGTAAGCACCTTCCCTGAAGAACAACAATCTCATGTTGATCCTTCACCTTCTTCACCAGTAAGGTCTTTTTCACCTTTCTCACTTGCAAGGTCTTATTCCCTTTCATCTTCTTCACCAAGTGAAAGCTTTGAAGCTAGTAACTCAGTGAATAAGATGAAGAAGAAACAAAAGAATAAGAAGAAGAAAAATATACAAGGGTCCAAACTTCCAACCACTACTGGACAAGTTGGAAAGAAACCAGTTACTTTGATCGTGTTGGGAGTGTTGATGATGCCAAGAACACCCAAAAAACCCATAAGCCCAAGTACCCATGTATGCTTTGTAAGAGTAGCCATCTTCTTAAGGATGAGCTTAATTTTGTTAATGGATAAATCGGTAAATGCGGACATAAACTAATCTCCCTAGATCCACCTGGATCTAGAACAAAACACGACAGGACATGGCGCTTTCCCTAGGCTCTAATCATCGAATTTACAACCTAACAAAAACTAATATCCCTAGATCCATAAACTAATCTCCCTAGATCCATAAAATTGAATATAAGAGCCAAAGTAGCCCACTCTCTAATCCTCATCCCATCATTTGGATTCCTTTAAATACACTCTAAATCAATTACAAACAATTACAAAATGATCATAACTTCTTACAACATAACCTTCTAACACAATAATAAGTGGGCATGTTACTTCTAAGTTACATTGATGGTTGTTAGTGTTTAGATCACGAATAGGGTGTTTAGCACAAAAATCGTTGTAGAGGTTAAACTCAACATGAAGAGCAAAACTAAGTGCACAAAGACTAGTTGTAGCCAAACTTTCAAAACAACAAAATGGGGCACCAACAATGATCAACACTTCAAAGTCACTATGAATCCTAGTAAATACACTATTATATGTTAGGTTTAGATCAGAAATAAGGTTTTTAGCACAAAAGTGGGTGTAGAGGCTAAACTCAACATGGAGAGCAAAACTAAGTGCACAAAGACTAGTTGTACGTAGACTTTCAAAACAACAAAATGGAGCACCAATAATAATCAACACTTCAAAGTCACTTAGTAAGATTGCAATATGGAGTTCATAAATTCTTAAATTGTAGGGTATCTCCACAATTTTCAATAAGAAGAGGTGCCAACATTGTAGGGTATCTCCACAATTTGCAATAAGAAGGGGTGCCAACATAGGGAGAATTCTACAACAGCCTTTGTGTCTTGTTTGATCAATGTAAAGCCAAATAGAAATGGAGATATTGAACTTAATATTTGAAAATGGATTAGAATGAAATTGCATTATGTTTAGTTTGATCAATGTAAAGCCAAATAGAAATGAAGATATTGAACTTAATATTTGAAAATGGATTAGAATAAATTGCATTATGTCTAGTTTGATTAATGTAAAGCCAACTTAATATTTGAAAATGGATTAGAATGAAATTGCATTAGATTGGAATATGGAGTTCATAAATTCTTAAATTGTAAGCTTAAGACATTACAAGGACACTATCATGGCAATTGCGAGTAATATTTTTTATTATATAAAATGATAAAAGATCACAACGACGAGAAGAGAGGAGGGTATCCCATTCCATCTTAATTACAGTATTTTTTATTTATTTAGAGAATTGTATTCCTTCATTCCCAGTCCTGTCCTTCTTCGATGCTCGGCTCGACTGGACTTAGTGGATCCTGTTATGAAAACCATAAACACATATTTATCAATCCACAAGAAGCAATGATAATTAATATCGATAAAACAGGAGAGATATGAAGAGAAATAATGCATACGCGTCACAGTTGATGGAAGTGATGATGGGAAAGCCGACGTTCATGCCACAGAGGGAGGATATGTTGACGGCCTTGCTGGAGTCGTAGTTGGAAGACCCAGTGACAGATTTGATGCATATACACACCGCTTGCCTGTCCTCAGTAGAGGTAGCCGCAGCGTTCAGACTCTTAACGCTTTTGCAGCATGCCGTCGTGGGGTTAGCAGTGATAAATTGTGGAGCAAAGAGAAATGCAGAGAGAAGAGAATAGAACAGTATATTGAAAATGTATGAAGAAGTACAAAAAGTACAGAAATAAGTTGAAGAACTGAAGCACACCCACAATAGGGAATAGATGAGCTTATATATGCTCAAGCAAGACAGAAATAGAAAGTACAACTGTCCAGTACAACTGGCAGTGTACAGTCATATTGTTGAGGGTACAATATATTTAACACTCCCTCTTAGACTCAACAGTTACAATCAACAGCATTGACTATGCCTAAGTGCCGTCTCTGGAAGTCAAAAACTGACTTTCCTAGTGGCTTGGTGAAGATATCAGCAAGCTGATCTCTAGAACCACAAAATTGTAGTGCAATGTCACCATTATTGACTAACTCGCGTGTGAAATGAAACCGAGTGTCAATGTGTTTACTTTTCTTGTGAAACACATGGTTCTTGGATAATGCAATTGCTGATGTGTTGTCACAGAAAATAAGACTTGGATCCTTTTTTGTTTGTGACATGTCTTTCAATAATCTTCTCAGCCACACAACTTGACATGAAGTTGAGGTAGAAGCTATATACTCTGCCTCTGCAGAAGATATTGATACAATCGGTTGCTTCTTCGATGCCCATGAAATCAGGTTCGTGCCCAGTTGAAAAGCATATCCTGATGTGCTTTTCCTGTCGTCTAGGCTGCCTGCAAAGTCACTATCTGTGTAACCAGAAAGTTGATTACAATGAGATGTAGTGTACCATTAACCAAAATGTAGTGTTCCTGCTACATATCTCAAAATTTGTTTTTCCATTTTCCAGTGTGAATCCTTGGGTGATTCCATGAATCTGGAAACTAGGCTAGCTGCATACATGATGTCAGGCCTAGTTGCTGTAAGATACAACAAACTGCCGACTAAACTTTTGTAGAGAGTAGAGTCCATAGTAGGACCTTCATCTTTCTTGCTTAATTTTGTGCCTGATGGTATGGGAGTTTCCGCTGGATTGCATCCTTCCATGCGAAACCGTTTGAGAATGTTTGCTGCATACTTTTGCTGACAGACAAAAATACCTTTGGCTGATTGATGAACCTCAATGCCTAAAAAATATTTCATGATGCCAAGATCTGTCATCTCAAATTCAAATTGCATGGCATGCTTGAAATCTGTTAGCTCTAGATTTCCTGTGTAAATCATGTCATCAACATATAAACATACAATTAGTATTTTACCATGCTGATCTATTTTGGTATAAAGTGTTGGTTCATTTTGACTTCTGTTAAAGCCACTTTTGATCAGGTAGGTGTCAATTCTGTTGTACCAAGCTCTTGGAGCTTTCTTTAAACCATACAAGGCTTTCTTCAACCGATACACTTTGGCTGGGTGCTCTTGGACTTCAAATCCGGGTGGTTGATTGACATAAACTTCTTCTTCTAAAAAACCATTTAGGAATGCTGAATTGACATCCATTTGGTAAACTTGCCATTTGTGTTGTGCTGATATGGCCAATAAAGTCCTTACAGTGTCTAATCTTGCTACTGGAGCAAAAGTTTCACCATAATCAATACCTGGTTGTTGTGAGAATCCTTGGGCAACAAGTCTTGCCTTGTGCTTTTCAATCTGTCCTTTTTCATTGAGTTTGG